>JAGRRF010009836.1:1402542-1423749 GCA_019097615.1 Morone chrysops
TTTCTTTTTTTTTTTTTTGGTCACTGGACTGCTCGGTAAATAATGGATGGCTTCATCATCGGGGACTGCTGCACCCCAGAGGCTGAGTGACGGCTGTTACTAATAAACACACACACAGTGGAGGACGCAGACGGTGGAGATGAAGAGAGGACGTGACATCATTTGGAGGGAATACAGAATCATGGAGTGCTGAGGGACAAAGAGTGAATTAGATTAAAGTGATGCCATGATTGTGGCTGTAAGCTTGGTTTGTTAAAATGTTAATTACTTTAATTTGTTTACTTTGGCTAAGTTTTGCTTGAAACTGCAATTTTTAACTTTTCAGAAAAGATGGACGGAGCATCTAATGTGCTGTTTATGAAGTTGGTCACTCTGTTGAATGTCTCTACAGCAGCCAGTTGATACAAGCTTGTATACAGAGACTCAGTGTTTTATGTCAGTTTAATACCACACAGGAGGCCTTAAGGTAAACTGTAGCCTAGTGGAATCCGCAATGAGGAATAACTTGTGGCCGGGTGGAGTTATCTGAAAGTAGCGACCACAGAATCAAAAACAGAACTCAAGGTTCTCCGTGAACCCGGGTTAAAGTTGTGTCTGCAGTTTTAGCCTGTGGATGGGAGCACTGGGATCTGGCCCAGTTTGAAATTCCAACTTGCACTACAAATTTCCAGACATCTACATTTAAATCACGAAGGAGCAGACTCACATCTGGCTGTGAGACGTCTACAAACAGTTTCATAAGAGACAACCTCAATATTAACCATAAAGTGAAAAAGTGTCGCTACACTAAAACCTCAAATTTGCTTTTTATCCTCCAATGACTGCATGCGGTTGCTGTAATGCTGCTGTTGGCTTTAGTATACAGTTTATTTTTGTTACTTCTTCTTTTCTTTTCACAAACCCTTTGAACAACTTTTAAAAAGCAAATTCAATCCCTCAGTGCGACCTGCCTCCATCACTCTGCTAAAACACGTCTGGATTCAGCTGAAAGATTAGACTGAGGATGAGTCCCATTAAACGTTTAACAGCTCTTTGAAGCAACGCAGCACCTATTCAACCTTATTCAGGTTACATAACAAGCATTTTCTCTCTTCTGCTGAAAGTCTATTAAAAGGAAAAGGCCAAGGGGGAAGAGCCCAGCTCAGAATGACCCCTGACCCCTCACTGATATTAAGGGAAACATGAGGTCCAGGGAAGTAGTGCTCTTTAATGAGACTAAATGTCCTTTATTCACAAAAGGAAGTGTTCGGGGATATAAAGTACAGAGAGTTTTCTTTAATCAAGTCAATACTGCACGTCAGTCTGTTTCTGGCAGGGTACCGCCGTCTCTGCTTGTTTGGATATTTTTCCCATTAAAACATGCCTTTCTGTCAGCAGGCCTGTGGATGAATTCATTTGAAAAATCAGAATGTGCTGCTCCTGTGTCAGAGCTCATCAGGCTGCCGTACCACTTCAACACAGACAAAATTCTTAATAACCAGCGGATGGCTCTAATGTGAACAGAAACAAAAGTCCAACATTTTGGGAAATCCACTTGTTTCCAGTCAGATCAGGAAGGGAAACTTATTTGCATAACAAAAAGGCGGCGCTGGAAGCTTGGTGATGAAGTGCAGCAGTGTGACTACATGCATGGGATGCAGTTACATAAGGGCCGGCAGGGGTTCAGAACGGACCACTCTATCGGCGCCGCTGCTGTAATCTTGATTGACGTGAGCTGAACCGACATAATATGCAACCAATTAATATACATGCTGTCATGGTAGGTATTTATAGTTGTCAGTGTGCTAAGCTCCTTATTCCATGGTGTCTCCATCTCACACTTAATGTCATTCACATTCATTAACAATGCTATAACATGAAACACTGAATCAACTCATACCTCTACAGTATGTACATTTATGCTGTATAATAATCAATCCACACACTTTTTTGTTTTGTGTTTATAATGCCTACGGCTACACGCATGTAACATTTTGTCAATAATGTGAAGTTAGTGTGCCGTCACTGATTGTCATTTTTTGTGTGGACCTTCACTAATAGGATCCTGTTGACTACAACACAGATTTGGTTAAGTAGGTTAGACTATCACTGTGCTGGGAATTTTGCTGTTACTATTCGTTTTAAAGCTACGTGCTTTCACATTTCTCCATAAGACTGCTTGGTATTGTTTTTTATTGCAGCCAATGGAGCTGTCCCCTGCTGGCCATTACATAGAATGCAAGTTTAAGACACTTCCACGTTGGCTTCACTTCACAGACCTGGTAACTCTGTCAATTAAATATATATTGTCAGTGAAGTTAACGCATATATTTGTATATTGACATAAGTATCATTGACAGGCAGCACAACCTCCTGTTACTGAAAATACATACCTTCTGACATCTCAGTGTTTTATTTACACACTGTTTATTGAGGAGGAGTTGAAATAGAAGTATAAACCTTGCTTGCTAATGACATATAAATGATAGTAAATTGTATTCCTTGTATTTGTCTGAACTGACAAAATTGGTTCTAGTTGTGACGGATGTGTATATAAAAGAGGTGTGTCCATCCCTGGCAATAAGCCACCCAGTGCATCCTCCACGATGACAGACAGCAGCAGTCTGGAACACAAAGTACCAACGTGTCAGCTCTGAATGCCGGCGGGTCAAAGGTCAGCACTATAATGTGGGCAAGCAATTACCGATGAATGAAGTCTCAGCATGTGTGTCCTTCAGGTCAGACACACACTGTGGGATTTAATGTTTCTACACTGACTAACTGTGTTTCCGTTTGACCCAAGAGACACTTGAAACGCAGGAAGGAAAAACCTCCACGTGTTGTTTTCACCTAGGTTATTATCTGTCTGAACTGGCAGTTAGAGAACATTTGGGCTTTTATCAGAAGTGCATCAGCGTATTCAGCTGATAGCGTTGAGCTAACTGGATCCTGTTGCGTGCCCTGACCTGTTCACACCAGTAAACACTTAACTCCAGTCACTGAAATGGTTCAACCCTCAGTTTCCCACTAACACACCGGCTCCATGGCTGTGGCAGTAATCATAAGCTGTGTCCGAAAGCCCTCGTTTGCAGTTTGTATCAGGGGTTCCAACCCTGTGAGGACCGGTGAGGAGGATGTGGCTAATTTTGTATTTTTATGCATATTTTTAATTAGAGCTCTGACATTGTGTCACCTGCTACTACTTCTGCTACTACACATAATTACAGCCAACCACTTCATCAGAAAGACTAAAAAAACAACTAGTGTTACCTACTTAAGTCTAGATGGGGGCCATGTAATACACACACCGGTCCATGGTGGCAATGTCACGTTTTCACCATGTGCTTATTAGCAAATATGCAACATCAGGTTACACTTTTTATTGAATGCTTTTATGGAATCAGTTTTCTTTGGTGTCATGGTGTGGAAACCTTTCTATAAAATAGAGAAACTCCCTCAATCCGATTGTTAAATGGTCCAATAGGCTCATTGGGGAGTCACAGCTCAGAATCTTATCACAGTCGACAGTTTATTTTAAATTTCATTTTAAATGACGACAATTTTAAATGGCAGTTTATAGTCCCAACATGTAGAACAATGTGGTAAAAATATAACCAGCACTCACATAAAAACATTGTAATAACATGGCGCAGAGACTTTTACCTTATTTATTCTAGTAGTTATTTATTTTAGTGTTTTTTTTATTTTATTAATTTCTCTTTGTAAGTCTTGATTTTTAGAGCCTGGAGCACTTTTACTTTTATTTTTATCCTTTATCATGTTTGTATTGTCTTTGACTATATTTTTGTCAAGAGGAATGTCTACTGCAAACCAAAGCTACCTTTGGGTACAAATAAATGAACCTAGAACCTTGACTCACTTTTAAAATAAAACTTGCCAAGGTGGCAGTGTGGTTAGGTTTAGGAAAAAGATTGTACCTGATAACTCAAATTGTACTTTTGGTTTCACAGAGGACAGATTTACCAGACTTCTTTTTAGACAAATTCAGTGTTTTATTGTCGCTGACACTCTTTCTTCTATTAGACAGTTTATTTTTCTTCACAGAAGTGAACAAAATGCTGAGACATCGGCCTATACTAGTTTTCTCTATCACGCCTTAAATACAAGAAGGCCTCGCAACCCCCTATGAAGCTTTGGCGAGCCCTAGTGGCGGTCCCGACCCCCAGGTTGGGAACCACTGAGTTATTTCACATTTTAAACAAAGAGCTATTTAGTTAAGTTTAATTTTTCACCTACTGTATTTGAACATACACTGAAGTAAATATGAATGTCCCAGAAAAATATATATTACCACTAATATTTCTAACTGAGGTTGTAACGACCTGTGCAATGCTCAGACATACACCTGTGATTGGTCAGATGGTTTACCTGTGAAATGATCTCATACTGTTAGTACTGTGATAAGCAGAAGAAGGTTGAGTTCGACACAAAAAGCGGAGTTACTGATAATAATCGCTATTAAATAAACATTTACCCAATGCTATGGCTCTGTATCTGCTGTAGGTCAGCAGCACAAGTGTGTGTGTGTCTGTGTGTGTGTGTGTGAGCTGAAACGTCGCTCATGCCTGTCAAAGCTGAAATTCATCGACTCTCTATAAACACAACACACACAGACACACACACACACAGAGGAAGTGTTGCATTGTGTCTTTGATGTGTCGGAGTGTGAGCGCTTTACTACCCGCCTGGAAAAACGGAACGAATCGAAGGATTAGGGAGGCCTGGGAGACACTGCAGGGTGTGTGTGTGTGTGTGTGTGTGTGTGTGTGTGTGTGTGTGCATGCATGTGGAGTCTGGGGGGGGGTCATGCTATGTTTGGTTCCCTGATTGCTGATCCACTTCCACCTCTTCATCAAAGAGACGAGGAGGAGGAGTGACGCCGCAGCCTGAAGCTGGGCAGGATATTCAGGGGGGAGCTGGAGATGTGACGGCGTGGGGATTTGGGGTGGGAGGGGGCGCGGTCACATTTTGGCGATTAGATAGGAGGAGGGAGGGTCACTTCCTGTTGGCATTGTGGGAAAAAGATGGAAAAACAATCATGTGAGGAAGAAAAACAGTGGCAGCAACACAGAAACCAACTTTTTTTAACATGAATCTTCAGGAGTTCATCTCCTGCTGGACCTCCGTCTTCCAGTCTGAGGGAGCGCTCACCTGCCTCCAGGTGCGTTGCCTTCCAGACGAGCGTGTAATGCTTCACACGAGAGCAGCCGAGCTCTTCAAAACGAGTCCAAACACACAGAAAAAGGAGGCTTCAACAGGCAGATGGCTCTGATTGGAAATCTAGTCTGAAATGAAAATACATCTTACTGTGCAGTGATGCAGACAGTCTCTATCTTTGTCCCTGTCTGTCTCGTCTTTTTTAATCCCCATGTGCAGAGTGCGCTGCTTACAACTCGCTCTCAATTTATTAATAAAGTTTGAGTTTGAAGTTTTCTTGTCATATGTAAGAAGGAGTGTTTTCAAAGAAGAGGCTGTCTGGCTTCCGCCTGTAAAACAAAGTAAAATGAGCATAAATACACAAAATGAATGTGCAATAACAATTATGTCAAAAATACAATAAATGAATAAAAGAAATGTAACCTTAAAAAAAAAAGGAGATTCAATAGAATTAAAATAAAACAGTAAAATAAATGCACAGAATAAATGTGGCATTAAAAAACGAGCAGAATAAATGTACTGTCAGCGTACATCAGAATGGCCGCGAGCCAATCTTTGGTTTGTCGTTTCTTGGCTATTGTAGATACATGACGGACTCCGCCAGAAGAGGACCCACCCCCTCTGTAGATTAAAAACCTCTCATTCTAAGGTAACAAAAACACGATTCTTATTTTCAGGTTATTATACACTAATGAAAACAGACCTAATATTATAGATCCTCCTTAATGTTACACACCGGACCTTTAAGACAGGTTTTTCCCAGTTTCTGGTATCTGAATGGGATCAAATCCCTGCAGCAGATTCCACATCTGGTGGAAAGACTGAAACCAGAAAACTGTTAAGCACAACGAGACAAAACTGTTTTAAAACGCTGCGGGGAAAACTTGCAGCGGTGTGAACTGGTCGTCTCAGTTTGACTCAAGCTGGCTGACGGTGTTGCTGCAAGCTCATCAAATCTCCAGGGGCTGGTTTCAGAACGTAGGCACGTCGCATGTTTCAACAGCCAATCGGATCAAGTCAGCTGGTCGAAATGGCAGTGAGTTTTGAATGGAGGAAAGAGAGGATCACCTCATCAATTTGTTCGACACAAGCCTTAAAAAGTACCTATGCAACCATGGATGGCTCTGATTTCTCAACCCTCTCGTTATAATAAGAGTTTTCATCTTTTCATCAATAAAATGCAGCTGTAGCAAGTTACTCACTCTCACTATCCTCATTTTATACATATAAGCCGGAAGTACATTGCTATGGAGATGAGACTCCGGCTTGTTTTGCAGTGTTGCAGACCAGCAGATTGCAAGTAGTTGTTTCAACTTGTCTCGTTGCAAGTCTTTAATGGTTTTAGAATGACAGCGAGATGTGTTATAATGTTTGGGTGTCCACATACTTTTGGACATTTTGTGTTCTTCCATGAAACAAAATATTAAATTTAGGGTGAAAGTTTTGGCCTGGTCCGGGAGGAAAGGTCAGAGGGGGTCACCAAAATTATTTAAATTCAACCCCTGCGGACCATGAATATTCACTTTCATGGCCGGCAGTTTTAGAGATATTCAGCTGGACCAAAGTGTTGAAGCAACTGAATTCAGAACACAGCGTCTGTGAGCGTACGTGTGCAGCAGGAATACAGAGCAGAGCGTTCATTAGGCTGAAGCTAACTCTGTCAGTTTGCTACGGGGCATGTTTAGCCTCACCAAACTGATCCTGCTTTGTCTGTCACCAGTGTTAAGCTTCTGTTATTGCAGCTGGGGGGGGTTTAATTAAATCAAGGGCCCTTCACACTATTGTTGTGCATAAACAAAACTATTTGAATTAAATAAGAGAAAACATTTCCCATTCGCTGTCCATCTCATCTTCACTGTGGATTACAGGACTGCAGGTGAGGCTGACACACTGCCAACGGCATACAGATCAGTGTGTGTGTGTGTGTGTGTGTCTGTTGATTGTTGTCTCCAAGCGACTCCGGAGACAATTAAAGCCCCAGAGGAGAGTTTTCTTTTCATTTCTGTCATCTCTCTACTGCTGTTTCACAGACTGATAATGAGTGCTTGTTGGAAGGTGCTGCTCAAAGGCACTTTGGTTCAACACACACTGCATTATGGACAGTAAAATCTAAATCAAAAAACATTATCAAAGATTAAGTAAATGTATCATTATGATTCATTAATGTATCATTATACAACACAGGATTGTTCAATTAAATTAAAAATGTAGTCCCTTCATGCTACACACAAAGAAATATGCATGTTTGATTCACATAAATAATATTAAATAATATATACAGTTATTTATATACATATATATAGGAAATAATTCTGCAGTGCATCTTTTGAATCTGCCTCAGGTTGAATGTAAACAGCAGCAAAAAGAGTGTGATGATAATATGGTTTCTTCTTCACATAAAAACAAAAGTTTCCATCCAGTTTGACTGCGTTTTGAGCACCAAGTCATCTCATCATCATCATCATCATCGATGTGCAGCTCCAAACACGGTCCATCCATGGAGTATCGAGGATGTCGATAGAGCAGGTCTCTGTAAAGACATGGGCACAACAGTCCGGACATTAGCCAGGAGCTGCCTTAGGTCCAACCTATCCCGCCTCTCTTCCTTTCCTCTTGGGGCGACGACAGCAACCACAAAGGTTTCTCGGTTGGTAAACATGATTGACACAACTGAGATGGTATTTATTTTTAAACGTGCAGCAATGTTGGACTTAAGTGCTAGTTATTTATATAAAGGAAATCGATTCAGGAATAAAAAAAAGTTTAAAAAGTCATAATAAAAAGGAATCACAAAAATGAAGTGAATCAATTTTTATTTTTTTTTTATATTCCCCCCCCCCATGATTAGTGTGATGTGAGTCTGCTGGATGTGGAAGAAGGCATCTTTTTGATCACATAATACTCATAACGACTAACACTTTCTGCCCTCTTGTGGCAAAAAAATCAATTACTGTAGCTTTAAAGTAACCACAAATATTGGCCAATCAAAGCGCTAGTAGAAAAAAAAAACAGAGCTGATTTCACTTTTCCTGGGTGGAATAAAAAGGTTTTGCAGTGAGCAGTAACTGACACTTGGCTTGATCATGATTAACATGTGTTTCGTATTTCACACAGCTTCTGGTGGAAAGAACGGGGGGGTGGGGGGGGTGGGGGTGATAGAATGGGTGCTGGAGCTGCTCTTTGTGTGTGTGTGTGTGTGTGTGTGTGTGTGTTATGAAGCCCAGAGATCAATGCAGCGTTTGATCTGCATGTATCTGAGTGAAGTGAGCTTCCAGAGGGCTTCCAGAGCTACCAGCCCAGGGGGAGGCTCAATGTAACGTGCAACATCTCACTTTGCTACACCAGCAACCATCCCAACACACACACACATTCTCACACACACAGCGTTTCATCTGCTCTGCTGTTTCATCTCTCCCACACGCACATACACTCTCACAAGCTAGCTGCAGTAGCATCACGTCCATCATGTTCCTGCAGGAACAAAGACTCCAAGCTCAGACTGAAAAGCATCTGAAGCTGATTCTCATTCGGCCTGACGGAGTTGTATTTAATTAAATTGCAGTTTGATGGCACCAAGTACACTTCATGACTATTCTTCTGTGTTATTGCACATTTTGGCCTTATAGTGGAGCTGCAGGAAAGGTCACGGGGTCACCTAAATTATCAGTCAGACTGCAGTGAATGAAGCACTGAGTTTTTACAGTGCTTCATTTTCTTGAAATTGATTGTTGGATTGTCTTTGCAACAACAGCAATGTTCAGACAACTATTATTGTTTTTACCCAAAGACATGCCAGTGTTTATTGCCTTTGTTGGTATAGTGGATTTGTGTTAGCTCATCAGAGGCTAATTAACTGCTGCTAACTGTTTCTGCTGTTAACTAGCAACAGATCTGAGCCGGACTCCGACCGAGAGTCCTGGAAAACCTGGAAATTTAGTGAATTTGATTAAAATGATGTTACATTTTTGGTATCTTAGCCCCTCTGGTGTGTTATGGCCATAATGTTAATTGTGAGAAGGAAACTGTTTTTAATTCGCCTGAGACGGACAGAAAATCCAGTCTGGTGAGAACATCAAACTACAAATGCATAGTGTCCCACGCTGAGCACCTTCCTGTAATAAAGAGTCCTGTATCATCAATAAAAAGTCCTGGAAAATGATTGCTTAAAAAGAGTGGGAACCCTGACCAGGATCGAACACTGACAGGACTAACATAGCAGTACCGAGGTCACTGACAGAGTTTCCTGATGGAAAGATTGATAAGTAGCCAAACGCTAACTGCCGTTAGCTCCGTCAGCCGTGCAGCTAACCTAACTGACTTAGCCCCGGGATGCATACACACTTCATACACACTCAGCGCTATTGACTGCTGTAAATGCCACTCAATATCAAGTACAAGTCCCTCCTTAGGTACCTGTTGGTACCTAAGGATAAATATGAGGAAGCAAACAGCGCTTTAACAAGTCTCCCAGGAAGTGTGCCAGGCTTTGATCCCACTTTGACATAGTGGCCACACTGTGTAATTACAGCAATATCTGTTCCGTGATGGTCACTCATCCAAAAAGACACGACCCGCAATATGAATTGTTTCGCTATCAGATCAGATATTTCAGTTCGGTAAAAATGTTTTAAATTCTAGAATATTTGTACAATTAATGTATTTATCCCCATTACAGTTAACAGGGGGGTAAACAAGGAGTTAGATAATGCACACTACAGACTTCCACTGGCCGAGTCAGCTATGGGCCTGTGGCACATCTGGGTAATTACAGCGGGAAGTGGCTTTTTTGGCTTCGCCTGAGCAGCTGTGACAGGAATGAACGTATAACCGCCTCCAACGCTGTACCCAGTTCTCTCATATATATAGATACATCTCCTGTGGACAATATCGACAGCAGAATATCTGGAAATCTGTCCAGCAACTTCTGCAGTTTCTGAATCTGACAGTTGGACAGATCGATAAACCTGGCAGGAATAGACTTTGTTTCATATGGACACAATGTCCTCATTAAAACCTGGAAAAAAATCAGACACACAAGTAGGTTCGTTAACAGTACAATCATTACACACACACAGCGCTAAACTGCACATGTATGAGTCCTGGAAACACGTGTCTGAAAGCAGCACAAATTCCTGTTGGACTGCCAAATATAGACTCAGAGTATGAAACACAGATCCAAGAGCAAGCTTACCACCTACAGTACACACACACACACACTGTACACACATGTACAACTGCACACAGGTATTCACACTATAACTGCACGGTGAAGCAACATGAATCCAGTTAAACCAACAGAATCAAAAACACACACACACACACACACACACACACCAGAACTTGTGTGAAACATGCATTTGCTCACACACCATGCAACATGCACTCCTGCTGTTATCCTGAATATTCAGACATGCTATCAAACACACACACACACACACACAGCAGCACACACACCCATGTGCACGCTCATCTCGCAGTCTCCCGGCGCTGCTTGCAGCTTGTCAACGCGGAGTCGGTGTCCCGCGATACGGACAGGTCCAGATGGCGCTGTCATGGCTGTCACCGAACCGCATCTCCCAGAATACACCTGTGACAGCTGAAACATGTGCGCCCAGTCAGAGCGGCGCTGCTACAGAGACTAATTATCACCAGCAGTCCAGCCGCCGCCACGTACACGGGGCCCGCGCCTCGCCGTCACCTTACAAGGTTGCCGAGACCGGGCGACAAATCAATGGCGTCGTTAGTGTATGCCAGCTCGGAGAGAGATGGCCCGTAACCATGGAGACACACCGCTTCAGTGGCTAACTGCAGCTCACTCTCATAATTGTTACTCAAGGTCGGGCTAACTGGTGTTACATCACAGAGGTATATTTTTAAAAGTTTTTATACTGTAAAAAATTAAACAACATTAACGAAGTTCTGAGGCACTTTAATGACACTTTCTAGTCACAATTCAACTATACTGTACTATTAATAACTCAGTAACTGCAGGACGTTTGTTGGATGAATTTTGAGCAGATTATTTCCTGTGAAGTTGTCCTGATAGTTTTAGGAACTTTTTATACAATTCTCTGTCAGTATTGTGTATTTCATTATTATTCATCAAACAGACTTAAAATCAGCTCTCTGGTTGTTTTCTGTTGCAGGACGAGGCTGTCCTCATCTTCTGTATCTGTATCTTAAATAATAATCAAAACATCAAAATCAAAAAGCGTGGCTTACATTCAGCTGCAGGTGCCAGGTGAGTTGATTGTCACAACCGGTTAGCCGGTCTCGTTGACGAATCACTGCCACGTGACGGATAAACGGATGCATCAGCCTCACGTAGTTTGGAGCTGGAAATATTCTTTTGTTGAACTGTGGGACTCAGTGAGGATGAGCTGTCAATCACAAGGTAGCCCTTGAAAGCAGGTTTAAGACACTACTGAGTCGGCTTCTCTTCACAGACCCAGAAGCTCTGTCTATTATATATACAGTCAACCACCAAGGTCTGGACCTCCAGTACTTTTTCCAATGGGCTGTACAATAAAAAATAATAAATGTTAAAACGGATAAAAAACTAAAATAATTAGGCTTAGGGTTGTGCTAAATTATATTAAATGATGAAACTGTTAATAAGTAATTTGTCTTCAAATTGGTAATATTGGGGTAACTGATGAAAGTTCTACAGGTTGTCATTATGATTTTTACAGTGTAAAAGGAATCTGATCGAAGGATCTGTCTAATAATTAAGTCTAATTGATAGTTCTTTCTCTGTCAAGGTCAATAAGGCAGAGTTTCCTCTCTTCTCTCTGTCGGCAGGATGAGTTGATTGTCAGGCTGGGCAGGATGTCTTTTCCCTGTGTTTTACCCTTCGTCTGTCTCCCATTAGCACGCTGTTTGCTCAGTCGCTCTCTGCAGTCTGAGGATGGCGGCGGTGGCGGCAGTGCGGGGCAGATCCATCTCGACGCCGATGCATATGGTAATTGTTGTAATGGATGCGGAGCAGTTGCTTAAGGGCTGATGTTTTGGGAAACTGTTATTGAACTAATTACTCATTTGCATACTTTGTCTTCAGTGTTTAGCTCCAGATTTTGTCTCTCTCTGGAGTCACATTAAAAGTCGCTGAAAAGAGGAGAAACATTGAGGAGCTCCGGCTGGCTGAGTGTCTGCTCCCAGGCATCAGCTCCCATCAGTCAACTGCTCGCAATCACAAGTTCAAACATTCAGCGGTGACTGAACTATACTTCTGCTTCAGTTTTAATGTAACATTAATGTTCTGGTTTACAAAATGAACTGCCATTGTATGCACTTTCTGATGTTTTTCAGCCTCATTCAGTGGTTCCTCAACTATTGACTACTGACTCAACTATTCTTAGAATCCTCTGCTGGTTAAGCTCATATCACTGGTAGTCCGCCAGGGGCAATTGTATACCTGGTGATAACTAAAGTGCCTTCTTGCCAGTGACAGAACTAGACTTTTATACGAGGGGTGGCCAGAGGGTGGTCAAGGATTTATGATATTATATATTAGGTAGATACCGCAAGTCGAATTCGAGGCACTGTTGCAACTCCGTTCATGGGTCGCCAGCTCTACCAACTGAGCTAACTTGGCACCGGAGTGGCTGGAGGAAATTGACCTAAATTTCACTTTCAGTTTCTGGCACAGCAATTAATCCGTCATTCATTCAGAAAATGAACACCCATGGGAAAAGTCGGTGTCTTGGCAAAACAAAGAGAAGGCTGTACATCACGGACACTAGATGCAAGATTCAGCTCAATGATCAAATAAAGACGCCATTGGTATGAGAAGTAATGAATGACTTGCCTGGCTCGTTTCATGTTGGGAGCTACCCGGGCTGCTGATATCTGGGCTGCTGATATCTGGGCTGGGGTCTGTCTATGCCTGATCTGTTTTTTTTAGCAAAACAGTTGGAAATATCTCCCTTCCTCTTCACTGTTATCTGTTTATTCTGCTTTCTCTGTTTGCTTTTAAAATTCTCGCTGTTTTCGACGTGACGTACAGTGACCTGTCAATCAACTAGGGTGGCACCCAGGGTGTCCGATCAGGTTCCAAGGGTGGCCAGTGCAACCCCAGCCACCCTTCTAGCTTCACCCCTGCCTCTTGCATTCCCCTAAAACAGCAAATACAATGAAGTACCCTACTTGGCGTCTTTTCAGGGAAGAAAACATAAAGTGCTGGTGCCCTTTTTTTTTGCCCCTATCCCTCAAATAGCGTTAGTCTGCCACTTGCTCAAATAACACATAAATCATCAATCTGTTGCTGGTATTTGTCAGTATTTCTTCAATCAACAAAATGACTTAACATGCAGTTTTTTTTTACAGTGTAATTCAGTCTACTTTTGATGAACAGACGTCGCTGCTTTTCATTCAGCGCTGCTTTTCATGCATTATTCTCTCATGTCACCAGTATATCAGAGCATTGTGATCCTGCTAACGGCCCCACCTGTGCATGCCTGTAATCTAAAGTTCAGACAGACACCTCCCGATGATTTGTTACACACATAATTACAGGCGAATACGTCGTGTTCGCGCAACCGGAGGCTCACCGCAGTTATGCTTTAATCTGCAGAGCAGTCGACTGCCTGTAAACCTGAGTTATTATTTGTTTACCGCATATAAAGTGTACATTGATCATGAGCAGAGTGAAAGTGTAGCTGGCTCACAAACTGGCAGAACAGCTCACCTCAGCAGAACGATTCGGTGGCTGAGTGAGTCGAGCCGATCCCTCCTTCTGTTTTTGTGACAAACTCCCCCGCCATTAACCTCTCTCTGCATTAATAGCAGCGTAATTAGTCCCTCATCCTCAATCCATAATGTTGAGTCAAGAAAGTGACGCTAATTTGGATCTAATTAGGCTTTTATGCAAACGCCATTACACAGCTCCAATACGGCAAGGAGCTAACGACAGGGCCGCGAGTTGGGATGTGAGGCGCAGTCGGACGGCTGCTGGGCTGCTGAATGACAGCAGAGTGACTGAAGCACAAAGGAGGCAGAGTTACAGTCAAAGGCAAACTGCAAGCAAGCACTTCTGTCAGAGAGGAGAAACAGTCGGTCTGTCAGGGAGCGGCTGAGGATCGACTGCAGGGACGTTCGAGCTGCACACACCAGTGAAAACGGAACATTTAGTTAATAAAAACAAGTGGATAAAAAGCAAATGAGAAGAAGACGCAGAGCTTTTCTTTTAACAGCCCCAAATAAAATTTATAAAAGATAAAAAATATGTTCTTTGACGCACCAGGATGCTCAAAGTACTTGCTACAAGTTATTAATTTTATTTGTGTGTTTTAACTGAAAAGTTTATTTTGTAGGTAAAAAAAAATGACTCACTTTAGCAAGAACATTTAGTGGTTTTGATTTTAACTTTACAAAACTTCCGTACAAAGCATTTGATTAATGCTTTCCTAGCATTGTGGTTCCCAACCTGCAGGTCAGGACCACCACTAGGGGTCGCCAAAGCTTCTCAGGGGGTCGCAAGGCCTTCTTGATTTTAAGGGGTGTTAAAAAAAGTGTAAAAAATATACACATGATGTTATATCATCACATATGTCAGTATTTTGTTGATGTCTGTGAAGAAAACTAAATGACAGTGTTATTTTTAAAGTAAAGAAATATCCATAAAATATGACAATATCTCAGTTTAATCAATGATAGAAAAAGTGCTACCTTTAAAGAACCAGGTTGGGAACTGAAACAGACCTTTTGGAACTATTCACAACATGTGATTCTTTCTAGATTAAAATCAATTAATTTCAGTGGAAGCACTGCAATAAGTGAATTTCACAAAGTTAATCCATGTGGAGCGTAAAGGACCAGTGTGTAGGATTCAGTAGCATCTAGTTGTGAGATTGCAACCAACTGAATACCCCTCACCTCACCCTCCCCTTCCGAGTGTGCAGGAGAAAGTACGGTGTCTACGAAACTCCTAAAAATTCTCAAATGGTTTAAAAATGTTTAGCTTTATTTCTTTTTTGTTTCAGCATTAGTTTTAGTTCTGTAAATGATTATATGGGCGGTATCTGTCCAGGGAACGATTCACACTAATGAAGACATCCCAGTTGACAAATCTGACCTTTCCTGTATATTTTTATTGCATTTTACTTAGTTTTGTAAGTAATTTTAGTGGTTTGTATCATCACTAAAATGTTTTTTAACACCTAGTTTTAATTTTTAGTTCACTTTTAGTGAACTATGATAACCTTAATGTAGATCCAATGTTTGGTTTGTCTGTTCTGAGCTACTGTAGAAACATGGTGGACTCATATCATTTCAATTTTAGCATCACTTCACTGGTTACCTACATGGTCAACCATGGTCTGGCTCCAGACTATATCGAAGGACTTTTAACCTCTTACAGCACAGTCAGGCCCCTGAAATCAGCTGATTAAAACCTTTTTAGCGGTTCCACCAACCATATGTTTTCAGTTCCGGCTCAGAGGCTTTCCCCTCAGTGCGAGCTCGACTCCACTGCAGCTCTTAAGTGTCAAGTTACCTTCAAATTACCTTTCCATTATTTTAAGGTGTTTTATGTCATCACCTACTGTATTTTAATTGTGCTTGTTTTAGTGTCATCAGTTTAATTTTTCTTTCATATTCATATTTTTGTGAGTTTATCTTAATGTTGTTTGTTTGTTGGGAGGGGGGGCTCACATCGGTTTCTGATTGAAATTCCTGTTCTGTATATTTTTTAATCAGGAAAGCACTTTGTGTATATATAAAATGCTTTATAAATAAAATGCATTCTTATTTAAAATGCTTTTTGCCTTTATTCAGACAGTAAATAGGAGGAATACACAACAAATTGTTCTCGTCTTTGTGGGAACAGGTCGACCATTCTGCTAAGCTTCAAGAGGGCGGGTTATGTAACCTGAGCCAGGTCGGAGGGCAGACTGAAGAGATAAAGGAGTGGAGATGTGGATGCATTAGAGGGGCTGCAGATGGGCAATAAATAATAACACTTCTCCTTTATCCTTTTATATCTACATGAACTGAGAAACCTTATCCTTCCAAATAAAATCCCCTAATTTTGATGCAGATGAAGAGAGAATCTCCCATAGGTGTCCAGTTCACTACACTCATTTATTCAAGCTTTTATTTTAATCTTTCACCTCTCTGTAGATGCTCCCCAATGCTCAGCCTCTGTATGAAATAGCTGTTTTTAAATTGAGTGCCTTTAACCAAACAACACACAGACCTGCCTGGAAGTAAACAAGCAAGGCTCCTAACAAGCCTTCATGTGTTTCTGTCCGGCACCTGTGGATCCGTGTGAGGTCTTGATGTCCTGTTAGCAGCCTGTCTTTGTAAAGTGTCTGTTAATGATGAGCTGCGGTGATGGGGTCGAGCGCTCATCTAAATCAATACAGCCTGGACCTTCCCGCGCTAGTGATTAAAGCCCATCGGCCGACACATCCAGAGAAACACAGAGCAGCACAATAACTAAAAGTGTATCGAACGCTAAATCAAAGCGCTGTGACACGGCGGAACGAACGGCAGATCCGCTCCGGTTAGCATTACACGCCGCCGTATCTTTCACTGTGAGTAAATGTGATTGAATGTGTTTTCTGCCTTTCAGAGGCCATTAGCAGGCCGATAGTGATCAGTGGGGTTTACATAACGCTGGTTTAAAGAGTGGTGGCTGCTGCTGCTTATCTAATGGCCCACAGGAAGAAGAAGCCATTAGCAAATTAGCAAGTCCATCCTCGTCAGGGCTATTAGCCCGAGCCTTTATTTCTCTGCTCACAAAGTTACAGAGAAACACAGGATGACGATAATGGCGAGGGCTGGTCTTTATTTCCTAGACTGATTTTCCTGACAATAAAACTCCAAATGGAGCCCTGACACATCAACATCTAGGAAATCCTTTTTTATTTTTGTGTTCACTGGGCCTTTTGAATTTAAAAAGTAAAGAATATTTGTCATCTACATATTTTTTTCTGTATCATATTTAATGATAGGTGCCCTTAAGCAAGGCACCTCACCCCAGCTGCTCCCGGACTGCCGCTATGTGGCATCCCATCTCTCCACATGTGCGTGCCTGTGTGTCCAGTGTGTGTGTGTGTGTGTGTGTGTGTGTGATTGTATTTCAGGCCTCTGTGTGTAAACATTGAATGCAAAGATCATTAAGGATTAATAAAGTCAATCTCTCTGACTCTCGTCTCTAAGACTCGCATGTGTTGGTGAGAACCCTCCTGTTTGAGATTAACATACAACCCTGGTTGACTCTACGAAGCTGTTAATGCTTCTGTACTGTGTGCGATATGGTTCCAAAAAGGAAACAGTGTGAGTGCCCAGTGGTTGGCCGGTGTCTTAAAATCCTTAGAGAGACTCAGAGCATACGTAACAGCGCTCCCTTCTCTGAAAGCAGCTAATAAAAGCAAAGTGCAGAGAGAAGACTGACACCAGGTCATCGCCTTCAACCTGATCTGATTGGCTGAACTTTTCGTCCTCGCAGCGTGTGGGCGTCCTGAGTGACATCATCCCGCCCTCGGGGTCACAGTTTGTCGGGTACATTTCCTGCGCTGCCCTTTGGCTCTTCCTGTCATCACTGTTAGACGGCGACAAACTGGAGCAATTAGGACCAGGAGGACTCACAGGCGGCATTTTATTTCACTCCTCTCTTTGAGTCGCCTTCCACCAGGGCCATGGCAAGACTTCTCAGGGCCCGGAGCAGCCTTCAATTTGATGTCCCTGTGTATTAAAAAAGCTGTCAATCAATCTAGGAGCTAGTAGCAATCTTGTGTTTTTAAATTTTAAAATGAACTCCCCGAGGCTACATTTGAGATTAAAACAACCAAAGATGATTTTCTTTTCTTTTGTCGTGTGGTTGTTATTGATTTAATTCTCTGCTCTTTGCTTCATTGCCCCGTGCCGCTGAGTCACAAGCTCTCGCCGCAGTGAAAACGGGCTTTGAAGACGACACGTATTGGCATATGGTTAGGGACGGTTTAATTCAATTTGTGTGGTATCTTACAGGTCCCCTGATTACCACTGTTTGGGAGTTAATTGGTGTCGCTGGGTCCTCTGAGGAGAACAGAAGGCAAACTGACGCTGGCACACACACACACCTCCAGCTCTTTTTGTTTTATTGAGCAGAGAGATGCATTGTCTCTTCATTCATCAAACATGTCAGATCACCCAAATTAAATCCAAGCGCTTTTCTTTTTATTGGAAACTCCAACTACCTGTGTTTCCGATGCTGCTGATGCAGGGAAATGTAGGCCAGATCTACCCGCCAACAGCAAACTGCCCAGTTTACTGCTTTTTTCTGCCTTCGTTTTTGACTCGTCTCCAGTTTCGGTGGTTTTATTTGAAATGGAATCGCGTTGGTTCACAGTCAAACTGGCAGACGAGAGCGTGCACAGACGTCAGCGCCGGCAATCAAAAGTAAAAGATGGCACAACTCGTTCATCACCACGTGGTGCTTCTTTGAATGAGGTAGTCGTCCAGGTCTGAACTCGTTGCCAGCCCATTAGTGGAAGAGGACGTTCAACGGATCCAAGACTCCACTAATCACTGAATCTGAAAGCAGCCAACTAAAGAAACCTGATCTGAGTGTTTGCTACCAAATGCAAAAATATGACTGCTGTGAAAGCAGAAAACAAGAATGGATCCAATAATAAAACAACTCTTACTGACAAAAATATGAATCCTTGTAGATAGTAGACTGCACAAGATATTGCATAGTACAAACACACTGATGATTTTGCTTATATAGAGTGGATTCTGCTGAAATGGGCCTCTTTTTAGTAAATGGTTTATAAGACCATCGAAAAAGCTATGCATGAGAACTGGCACGGGTCTCTTAAATATTTATTTGATTAAATAATGTGAAAAATTATAATTCTGGGAGTTAAGCTGAAAAGAAATTCGCTCTTCGCCATCAACGTTGTCCTCCTTATACCAACTGTGTCTCAAACTTTTGAAAGACGCTTTGTCAGCGGGCTGGAGGGCCTGTGTGATATGAAATGAACAGGCTATCACCTGCACGTTTTTGGCTTTCATGAGTTATCCAGATTGTAGGCTACTGTGGCTATCCAACAGGAGGGTCATCTTTTGGCAGTAAACATCTGGCCCCACTCCAGGAACAGGGCAGTGATTATCCAGCCGTTGTCAGAGACCCTGAAGGCAACATTTTCGGAGGTTGCGTCGCTTCAAAAAAGGACCATTGTGCGACTAAATGTTCCTGCTGCATTGAAGGCTGCAAGGACTGTTGAGGTCTCTCCTTTCTCCCAGCAGTGGTATGAGCCTAAAATCATCAATAAACAGATTACAACGATGATGAAATAGATACATCATGATGCCATCTTTGTCTGGTCTGTCCACAAGACAAGTGTTTTCTGAATGGAGTTTGGTTGATCAGGACAGTGCTAACTTAGTAAAACCAATACTACCCTTTCTGATCTGATTTCCTTGTTTTTTTAATGATAAAAAAAGTGCTAACAGTATATTTTGATCTGACATGTTTTTGTCTTTTCAAGAAAGGCATGATTTTGTGATTTCAGTTGAACCTGATCTACTTGGTCACTTTCCTGCTTTTGACTTCCATCAAAGGTTCGGATGCTAAAAGCTGAAGAGATCCAGCAGTTGTCTTCGTCAAACGGCCTGTCAGCGGCGATCAGCTGCAGCCGCTGATGTTCAAACTGCTGCAGACGGACCGTAGGGACGGACGGACATGCTGGCAGGCAGGCCTCGGCTCTGGCAGCTGCATCAACATGCAGCACGGCATCCTGGGAAGACAGGGGAGGAGAGAAGGGAGGCTTCAAATTGAAGTGGCAGCCGTAGCTGAACATCGGAGCGGTTTCTTCCATCGGGAGGTCAGAGGTCGGGGGAGTCTGCAGGTTCTCCTCGAGGTTTCTCCCAGAGCTGAACCTCGAGTGTGTGCACCAAAAATGAGGGCGGCGGCGGCACAGTGGCACGTCTTCTCCGACGGGATTCTCTCTGCCTTCCTGTTTAGTTTTCCTTCCATCTGCTTTTAAGAAATCCGTCTCATTATCCTCGAGTCCTGGCGGGATTTGGATAACTTCCTGTCGTGTAGAGTCAATCTCAAACTCATCCAGCGCCTCACTGTCACTCGCCTGCGTCGCTACATGTTTAATGCCGGTACAAGAGTTCTGCATTTACTGCATTTGGCAGCACACTGTGACACCAGGCCGTTTTACCCCCTGCTCCTCGGTTTGGCTGAAGTAAACATCCCCCTCCTCCCAGGCCTGCTCAGAAGTCACTGTTTGTTTCTGTGTCTGGATTTTTTTGACACAGAAACAATGGTTTGTCTTTCTACACTGTAAAAAATTCCTTATTCATTTTTGTCTATAATTTTGTCCTTAAGTTTTTGTCTTCTCAGAAAATAAAGGATCTTTATTTCAAATTCAAACTAAAATGTTTCAAGTCAATAAAATAAAGTCTAGATGCACCAAAAAAAGAAGTGGCGTAAAGTTGTTAAATCAGAAAGTCGATTTTGGTTCCTTTTGAAAATGACCACCATGTCTCTGTTAAGGTGGGGACACACTATATAACTGTGAGCCCTGCAAGCCTCTCCCTCCAGGATCTCTGCAAACCTTTAACTGTCTGCCTGGTGGTGGAAAACATCTTTATGCACGGTTTGTCCAGTCTTTACAGGTCTGCCCAACGTTTAATGTAAAGCCCCTACAAGGACCTTTAATTTTGTGTTGATCCTGGCGCCCCCTATAAACAAAAGCGGGAGTGTTTATATTTCCTCTTACTCTCTGATTTTGAAGGGAATAAAACTGAGTCCAACTTTATGTGGGACTGCACAGCATTTTTATCCCTTGTCCCATATATTGCAAAAAGTCAAACCACTGCAGACTTTTCTAAAAATGAGGATTTTATGCAAAAAAAAAGAAGAAAAAAAGCAGGGAAATCCGTCATCACAGGGCTGTTTGATCCAGTGCAAGTTAACCTTTCAGCTACGCTATGTCCAGCTGGGAAAATTATGAGTCATCACAAAGACACAAGCTGTGCAGAGGCACACTGCCACTGTCAGGAATCTTGGAGTTATCTTTGATCAGGACTTATCATTTAACTCCCATATAA
>JAGRRF010009836.1:1512378-1523989 GCA_019097615.1 Morone chrysops
GTGGCAGGAGGAGCCGGGGATCGAACCAACAACCTTCCGATTGGGGGACGACCCGCTCTGCCCTATAAGATCCACACCGCTGCGACTGGGATGCAGAACAGAATTCAAAGCTTTCCTGATCACACTGCAGTTCCCCAGAGGATGCACCTGTTCGGTGACCCCTGACCTTTCAGATAGCACCATCACCAGGAAGAGCACAGAAAACTGTATTCTACGAAATGTCCTCATCACAGTCCAGCTCCTCAGATAATGAACCCATATAATTCACTATAGTGGACGAGAGCAGGACGGTACACAGAGGTGAGGCTGGCAGAGAATACAATGGTGTTCATATTTTTAAACTTAATATTACTAAATATTTAAACTTTTGGTTGTCCTCCATGATGGATGTTAATGTTACTAAACACTAAATTATTTTATTTAATAAAATGAATAAACAATAGCAACATATGGTGATGGGTGTTTGATTTTGCAGTCCTGTCTGCTGTCTGCCTCAGTCCATGTGAATGCAGACTGAAGACTGTTGTTTGTTTCTTTGAACACTTTGTATTCCTCCTAACGGAACAGAAAAACTCCCAGCTCCTCTTTAAACCTGATTAAGAAGGTGTGATGACCCCTCTGGCTGTTGCTCATGGTGTGTTTTTCCCTTTGCCTGTGCAGGAGACAGACAGACAGACAGACAGACAGACAGACAGACAGACAGACAGACAGACAGACAGACATCCATTAACTCCCACAGATTGATCCCTCTGATTGTCGGGCCGTATAGGGAGCTGGAAATATCAGTTCTGTCTCTCTCTGCTCAACCAGCAGGGTTTTCTACCCCACCCCACATCCACACGCACTATACACTACCCCACATATTTGTGAATGTGCAAAACACATGCTACAGGTCTTTGTCCTGGCTGTCTTCTGGTTGTCCACTCAGTGTGAACAAGCTTTACACAGCTGAGCAGAGCTGGGTTCTGAAAACCACTTCACCTTTGAGATCCAGTTCCTACATTTAGACCAGCGATTCTTTTATGAATGAATCTTTTGTCCGTCCTCGCTCATCCAGGTAGCCGGCTTCTCTTTTTCAGTCTATCTGAGCCATATCATTTTGAGTTTAAAAGTTGTTTTAAACTTTCGGGAATTGCAGAAGTTGGAGGCATCCATTCTGACGCAGTTGGATTTGATAGTTGTGTTCTTGTTGTTTTTGTTTGATTCTGTAGAGAATGAATTATATTTACTGTGTGATCAATAACCACAGCGCTCCATCTCTTTCTGAGGATGAGAGTTGCCGCTGGATGGCAGTAGAAGCAGGATTATCTCTTCCATCCCTCGTCAGTGTCCTTCAGCCTGTCGCCAGAAGCACAAACGTCCATGGAGGAACAAACCGCCGCTGGTTCGATTCCCTCAGCCCGGCTGATCGCCTCCACCACAGCGTGGCCTCCATATTCATTTTATTTACAGCTTGGCCCGTCCCAGCGGAGTGACGGGCGGAGGATTTGAAGACAAAGAGAAAAGAAAACCATTGCCTGACTCTGGATTCTGGGCGGCTGTTATTTTTAGCCAAAGCAGCCATAATTACCCGGGCAACGTCTAACAAAATTGTTCAGGCTCGGCTAGGCAATTAGGCCAGGCGGAGCAGCTAATGGAGAGAGAATTACACAGACCTTTCCCCCATTAGCCCCCATTTACAGCAGGAAATTCACTGGGAGTATATGGACCAGCCGTGACTTCCAAACCAGATTACTGCTCTGAAACCACTCTCCCTCCACCCCTCCCCTTCATCCTTCTCTTTCTCATCTGCACACAATGGAAATCCATTTGCGCTAAATAAGAGCAGATCTAACGGAAGTAGTAATAAGACCTGCTTCATCTGCCGCGACACTGTCATTTCAGAGAGTCAGGAAATGATTTTACAGTCGTAGTAAAAGTGTTTGAATCAGAACTTACCCGAGCTAAGAGTGTCTGCCTTTAAAGGGAGACTCTAGTGACATTACTTTTTCCCATTAAAAATGACCTGTAAATAAATGTGACACATAAAGATGGCGGATTGCTGTTTTTTTATTTTCCACACAATTATTTTCCAAACCAAAGAAACATCTTGTTTCCCAAGTTTGTTTTTCTCATTTCAAATCCAAAGTGCACTGACCGTAAATACAGGCAGTGCCGTTGTATGGGGGCCCGTGGGGTGGGGGGGCCTGTAGACAGGACATGGCACCGTTTTATAATGGAACGCGAGTGACCCTCCACACTGCTCTATGTGTGTGCTCAAAAAGGCAAACCCATCTCCATTGTGGATTTTGGGGGGAATTTGTGAGCCGCAAACAAAATGATAAATTAATGTTTATTCTACATGAACTATAAAAAAAGTAAATGAATAATTTCTTATTATTATTATTACAGATATGCAATGATGACTACTATGTATGTTCATCTAGTCCAATATTGAGACTTTAGTATATACAGTAGCTAGAAATCCCCGCCCCCTCTTTATTGGTTCCTTGATGAGAACCTGAGAAAAAACACATTATAACAAGAAGCTTTCCTGGTGAAAGGTCCAATATATTCCTCTGAAATGTGCTGAAGTTTATAACAGAACCTGAAATGTTGATGTCATTTCCACTGAGTGTATGTTGTGTTGTTGTTGTGAGCACTGTGTGTGTGTGTGTGTGTGTGTGTTGCAGGGGACTGGGTCAGTAGCTCCAGGCTGATACCTGTGGATTTACAGAGCTGCTGCATTAATTATGAGGAACTGTACGAGATTAAAAATGGAGGCGAGGTGAGGAAGAGGCTGCTTCTCCACAGGTGGAGAGGATGAATATGAAACAGCAGCATGTGTAATCTACTGACACACACACACACACACACACACCCCTCTCTCTTCTTCTTTTTCTCCTCTTGGTTGTAGAAATTCACAGCTGAGGCTTAACAAAATATCAAAGGCACAAAAGAAAGTATTAACAAGGCAAAAGTTTTTGATCCCTTTTATAAGATGAAAAAAAGAGGCAAAGCAAAGCAGCAGAGGAGATTTCCATTCCAACATTAATTCCAGCGCTGGTGAATTTCCAATGTCGGCAGCCATTAAGGCCTGTCAAATCAAATGTGACACCGGGGGAAGGAGAGAGAAATATTCAAATCATCTTTCAAATCTTTTTCCGGAGCTGCCTCTTTGAGAGCTGTTGCTCTCGTTGCTGACAGCTCTGACAATTAATTTATGTCTTACAGATTATTCCATAAACCACTGCTGACCCCCGGGGACGTGCGCGGGCACACACACGCAGACGGCGACACACACGCACCACGTTTCTGCCAGTACCTGCCGGACAGGGGCGGGACATTTCCCCTCCAAGTGTCAGTCAATCGTTAAACGGCTCAAATGTGAATGAATTTAGAGCTATGAGTGTCGGGCCCAAAATGACTGCCGTCAGTCTGAATTAGAGTTTAAAACAGTATATTGATATTGTTAATAATGCGTGAGACTGTAATTAATGAGTTCATTTGTTATTTATTAGTTTTGGTACTAATTCAGACTATATTATTTGCACAATGAGGTTTATTTGAACTTAAATAAACTTTAAATGATTTATCTTGAGCAGAAATTTGGGCTCGGTTCAGGCTGATGTTTGCCAGCTAGCTTGTTAGCTAAGACACTTCATGTAGGGTAATATAAGGCAGTGGTTCCTTTTTCATTAATGTACACACTTTGAAATATGTTTCCTCCAGGCCCCTGACCAGTGCAGAAGATTTGTGGTAGAAAATAAAGGCGTTATTGAAAAGATACAACCATCAATGTCTGATCTACTTACTACTAATGTCTGAAACACTTAAATGCTTTGTTTCAAATGTTTACAATCCATCAATAGATTCATAGAAACCCAGTTTTGTTTTTATCATTAATGTAACAACACTAAGACTGCATTGAATTGTGTCTTTTTGCCTTTATTGGACAGGACAGCTGAAGATAGACAGGAAAGGGCTACAGGTCGGATTTGAACCCCTGTCCGCCGCTGCAGCAAGGACTCAGCTTTGGTATGGGGGGGGGGCTGGGGGCACCAACCTACCAGCTGAGCTATCAGGATCCCAAATGGTGTCTTTTTGATGAATTGCATTATTACATGAGAAACATGAGCTTGTGCTTCACTGAGGATCTTTGTCATTGTCTGTGGCAGCCAGAAAACAGCAACCTTGATCATCTATGATTAAAGACCAGCACATTTAACAAAATAAAAGTAAAGTGTTGTATGCCTGTTGTATTATTTATTATTATCTATGAAGTTTAAATCAGTCAGATTTTTTTCACATTGAAGTACAACTGCTAGCGTTGTAGGAATGCAGCCGTTAATGGTGGATTATGTTCTGATTATTAAATGCAATGTGCCCAGTTTTTCTGTTTAAAATCAACATACAAGGGAAAACTGTGAAGAATTCAAACCATAAATAGTAGAGTATTTAAATCCAATAAATGATCTAAATGTGAATGTTTCGTCGTGATTAAACTTAAAGACGGCCTATCTTTGCTTCCACGCTGCTCCTCCACTGACGAGAGTTCATTTTCGTCAGATTTGTTTTTTGAGCTTCATTAACCGGTGCCAGATTAGTCCTCGGTGGGACGGCGGCGGGGGGGAGACGCGAACGCCTCGCCTCTGACCTGCCGAGGTGCAAGCAATTAAGGAGCAGGAAGACAGAGTCTGTCAAGAGCGCCAACGCAAAAGCTCAAGACACCTAACCCACTTAGACGCTTTCAGCTCTTTAATAAAGAAACTTCTGTAAACTGTCAAAATGATAATAGCCCGGGCCACCGCTGGTAATTGCAATTAGAGGAGGTAAAGTAGGATAGTGCTGCACACACACACACACACACACACACACACACACACACACGCATCCCTCCTGAAAAACCATAACCTAGTTTTTTTTCTTCCTCTGATATCACTCAACGGAAAACCTTCAGCACGACCAAAAAATGTCAAAACAACGACAGAAAATGTTTTACATATTAACAATTATCAGCAGTAAGGAAATAACAACAGAAGGAGCTTTGTGGATGCAGGAAACAGACTGCATGAAGGAGAAGGAAGAAAGGAGATAGCAGAGTCTCAATGAATCCTGTCACTTTTAAAGTCTTAAACACACTTTTAACATCTCCGATCTTAAGATTGGACTGAAACAAGGTTGTTTTTAACACCTCAGGCCTTTTTAGATTATTACTGACATTATTCACATCCATCCACTGTTGGGTGTAAATCTGTAAAGTAACTCCAGCTGTCAGAGTAGAACGTGCTCCAGAATGGGAATACTTAAAGTTTAGTAGCAGAATATGGAGTGTATTTATGTTCCCAGTGCAGGGTTCCCACTCTTTCTCACAGATCATTTTCCAGCCGTTTTTCTTGACAATAAAGGACAGCACTTGCTAACAAAGCTGTAGTTTCGGGCAAATTGACTTCATTACTTCGGCCACCGTCGAGTTTCAAACAAAATATGCAGCCAGGTTTACACAGACGATCTGAGGGACTAAAATACAAACATTATTAATACATTATTTCCAGGATATTTAGACATTTTAATCCATTTCCAGGTCTCTAAATGTTTAGGTTTTTCCAGAAACCCTGGCAGCATCAGGGATCATCAGCATCATAAGTTCCCTTACCCCCTAACCCTAGAACTGGGGAACATAGAAATGACCCCTTTGAATCTTTAAATGACACTTTAATATTATTCCTCTATTAATCTCATATTGTTGACTTTCTGAAGGATCTGTCTGAATCCTCTCTTCACTACTGACTCCCACATGCTAACATCACTCAAATATTCCACATTCATATTCATACTGGTATCTGATGGATGACAAACGCTGGCTCCACCGGTGCCACAATAAACCGAGGCGAGGCGGAGGAAGGAACCGCCGCGTTTGATGTGTTATCTGCTGCTTTGACGATTGACCGGATATTGATCAGCAGATCGGTGTGGTTATTTCCAGGTGTAATCTTCCTTTGCTTGCCAACACACACACGCAGCTGCCATGTCTCCTCTGTCATCCCATGCCTGACTAATCGATTTTAAATCAAACTTTGATCTCTGGAGCTCGCAATGGGGTCGACAGTCGCTGCCAAACGCACGGCAGGTTTGATGAACTCGCGTGTCAGGCAGGAAGTCACCCGGACACACTCATTTGTCAGAAACATCAGTGAAGTGACCGGATGTGCCCCGAGGTTTGTTCGCTTTTGCGTTTCATAAATTCAACGAGGCTTTTATTGCCCAATTCAATATGCTGCATAAAAGGCCACAAAGACAATAAATGAAGATGGAGTTTTATTTGCATCTCCTCCTGCGGGGCTAAATTTAAAGGATCAGTGAATCAAATCATTAAAATAAAAACCCCTCTCTGCCAAGCGTGAAGGAAGGAGTTAATTACTCAGATTTAGTGGTTTTGGGGCGATTTGAGTTTTCTATAGACGGTGGAACCGGAGCTCTTCTTCCGCACTGAAGGATCCATGGCTTGTTTGTGCATGGATTAACAGCAAAGGAAAGGCAAATCAAATAAAATTAAGTATTAATATGCAATATACATAATTGACAAGCAATCGCTCGGAGTGCTGTTGAAAAACTTGCAACAAGGTAATAAAGTAAACAAGCAGAGGGATGAAATTCAGCTCACAGAGACTCCCCACAGCCCGAACCAGGAGAAAACAAGTCTGATGTAGCGAGCAGCTCTATATTTTTATTTTCATTGAATTTATTATCTCCGCTCGTCGTTTTTTAGCAAAGACTCGTCTGTGGATATGAATATGCAAAGCTGCAGGGCTGAGATTTACCTGTTGACAGGCTCCTGTTCAGAAGGCTCAGTCAATTTTTGGATTTCTTTTTTTCCATTTTTTCAAGAGAGAATTATCATCCGTGCATATGAATAAACTGTCACACAATGGAAGAGCTGAAGATCCAGGTGTTGCATTTAGAGAATCGGGGCAGAGGGCTTTTTACATGTGATGCATGCCAAACTACAACTGCCATTTTCCTGAGTTTACCAGCCAACTATATACAGGTTTTGAGGGTTTTTTTTGGGTTGGGGGGGGGGTTGGATCACGGTCAAGCAGCAGGATCTCCAGACCTGGTAACCTGCCAGAGCGGCTGAACTTCCTCTCAGCATCTGGCAGCAGCAGGGCGGACAGAGAACGTGGAGGCAGGAGGCTGGAGCGTCTAGATCTGTACTTCTTTCAGGGTGTCTGCAGGGTCTTCAAACGTCTAAAATCTGATCACCTGAATCGTAAAATGACTTTTAACAAATTACCTTTAATTAGCTCATTCAATAAAATCACTTATCTCAATTTACATGAACTATGAAATAAAATACAGACTGCACTTATTAATTTAAACTTAAACACAAACATAACTTCCAACATCCTAGTTTACTTTAAAAGAAGTTTGAGAAAATAGTAGATAGTTTTTTTCTTTAACTTTTTTTCAAACAGTATCCGATGAATGCATTTGTTCCTGTTTCCTTTATGTTATTCCACGGAGCGAGCATTGTGGGAATGTGGGTGGGAGACGTTAATGGATGTGGGATTTGATAGGAGCTGATAGGAGCAAAGGTGGGTTTGTGTTCTTGTTCTGGTTCATTTGTTCTGTCTATCACACCAGAGACTGTTCTGAATAATGTCACTGCTTACTGTCCACAGTACTGCTGTAAAACCAGTAGAAAGGATTTGAAAAGAGAGCTTGATACCTTCCTAGTTTGAGGTAAAAAAGGTCTGGAAAGGAGAACTATTGTTCTGTAAGTATATACCTGCGGATGAATGATCTGCAACCTCCAGCATTATCTGCGTTTGTGTGATAATGTTACTGCTGCAGCCGGTCAGTGGTCGTAGCCTCTCCGCCGCTGTGCTCCACCTCCGGCCCCTCTGCTCGCTCCTCCACCTCCTCTCCCTCCTCGCAGCCTCGCTGAGACTCCATTAGTTCTGCTGTCCATCAGCGGGCTGTGATGTGAGATTAGACAGGCGGTGCTGCAACCTCAGAGGTCACACCATTCTCCTCTCTGATGCTCTGTGAACGCCGTCTCCTGACCCGCCACCGCTTCACACAGATAGATGGAGAACTAGTCCAACAAAGAGGCTTCAGATACACATCGCCTGAGTTCTGACCCGTCTGCGTCTCCACTATCTTCAGTAGGACTCGTTCACTGTGTGTTCTGAGTGAATTAAGACTCACTGAGCTACAGCTCTGTTTACTCCTGCAGGAAACCTGTTCTTTCTAGTAGAAAAGAAGAGTGTTAAGAATATTTTACTAATATTATATATAATATATATAATTCCTGAAACGGGAAATATTGCAGCCTGATATTTTGAATGTCATTAATATGGATAATAATACATAATTTTCATTTATGCCTGAAACTCGAGGTAATTTGAGCTCTCAGTTTGCACATCCTGCACTATGACTTCTTCTGTGGTCCTGTAGCTCACTCTCTCTTATACAGCCAATAAATTATATCAAATTCGATATGCAAAAACCCTACCTTCCAGTGAACTGAACACAGTCTCTGAGACAGACAGTGCCAGTCTGACACTAAATACAGTCCTGAGGTTCTTTTTCTTTCTCTTTTTTGGCTCCTGACATCCTGTTAATTAGCAGATAGCTACTTTAGCAAGTAGCATAAGCTATCTGTCCATCAGGAAACTGTATCAGAGAGCTGAAGCTGAGCAGCCGGACCCAGAAAAACAGAAAATATTTCCCCCATAAAATATGATCCAGTTTCACCAAAATCATCAAAACTAATGTGTTTTGTTGAGCTTACTAACAATTGATGTAAATTAGTTAAATTAGCTAGTATTTTGGTAATAATAGCTTTCAGATGAAACTACTTAGCTAACAATTGATGTAGATTAGCTGGCTAGTTACCGAGCTACAGAGCAAAATGCTGCTTTTTTTCCCGGGAAACTAGACTACCATTAAGAATACCTGTAAATACCTAAAAGAACTTTTTTGTCATTGTTGGGACAGATACTGGACTATAGCTGTCAAAGTCCCAATTCAGTGTTTTTATCACATTTGTGTTGTGCTATGAGTCCAGCTACAAAGGCTACGTAAAGCTCTTGTAGACAAACACGTCTGTTAACATGAACATCATGTCGCTGCTGCGGTTCACTGTTCAATCGTCAACAAGCTGTCTTACTCTCAGCAGACACATTTAAAGGGATTTTACTCCCTTTTGCATGAACTTAAAATAATCCTGTTCCTGACTTGTCTTTCTTTCTCACCTTCACATTATGAGCAATACTTTTCTCAATTTGGTACTTCAAAGGTGAGAAGAAACACAACTTGGCTTGCTGCATAGTTTATATTCCAGACTTATAATCAGGCACGTGACCTGAATGTGGCATTGTACAGTATGTGTACTTTTCATGGTTATGTACAGGTACAGGCCTAGTTTACCTTTAGGGATGGGGTCCTAGAGGAGAGGCAGACCTCAGCCAGCCACAGTCTTTATAAAGACAATGTAAACAAAAGAAACCTGGAGTATTTTGCAGTCAGTGTGAAAGCTTTGTGATATTTTATTCTGTTAAAGGTGATAAACCGGCTTCCTCAGCTTCACAGAGGAAGAAGTTTCTGTCATTGGTTTTGACCATGCGTATAATTGCCAACCGAGACCAAGACAACACGTCACCCTCAATGTACAAGAGACGGAAATTTGTCCCCCTCCTCCTCCAAAATTGTTATCCATTGATGCAGGTTCATGCTCATCCCTTCCTGTGTTTAATTACATTTAGTCAGGTTGAGGCAGCAATCATCGTACTGAGCAACGTACCACAAAAGAAACAGAAAAAGTCCCCGTGCACACAGGGATGCTGGGAGAAAGTCTTAGTAATGACATCATGCTAAATGCTAAATGCATGACATTCACAGTTTTTACATTAGTTATTAGCACATATTAACATTTCACACAAGTGTTTTAACTATGTAGGAGATAAACTGGAAATACAACAATGCAAAACCTCTTTCCTGCCATAAATACAAGAGTACACACTTAAAACCCAGTTAAAAAAGGAGATAGACATTGTAAATTTGAACATTTTTACAATCTAATAGTTTTCATTACACCATGCGTGCACGTGTGTGTGTGTGTGTGTGTGTCTGTGTGAAATTATACAACCGTTGGTGAGTGAGTCCCGCATGGTCAAGAAAAACTCCTGGAAAATGATTTTTTTAAAAGAGTGGGAACCCTGAGTTTGTCCAGGCAAATAAAAAAGTTAGTAAAACTTGGCTAGCAGCCAGCCTCCCTATCGCTAGCTGTTGTCTCACATGCACACGCACACACACACACTCCCAACTCGGTGCCCCCAAAGTCTGAGTGAAGCTTTCTCCCTCGGTTTTGACTGTACAGCGGAGCCACCTGTCAACCCCGTCTCACCTCCACCCATCACCCACCTCTCCCCAGTGAGACACCTTCACTCTGATGCAGCGAGGACGGATCTAGGAGCTGCGCTGGTGGTAAAGTAGGCATGTTAAATTTTGCATGGATTCCCTTTGAAGTGTCAGGAGATAAAAAGGGAAGCTCACCCGTGTTTTCATGTGTTCATTGTGAAGAAGAGGAGGAGGAGGGGGAGGAGGAGGCCAGGTACAGCTGGGCTGGGCTATGATTTAAGACAAGTATAAAGCAGATAGAAATGTACCTTTTCTTTCAGGATTCAGATATTTTCAAGCAGAACTGCTTGATTTTCTTCACTTCCTTACTGCCAAAAAGATCAAAAGCATTAACCTGAGGTCTCAGGATGAAAGGTACACTGTATACATCGCAGTCCTCTTTAGTTTAGTGTCTTCTGCTATGGTTCCTGCTACCTCCTTGGACTGGTTTCTCTCTCTGATGACAGCTTACAAAGAGACGAGGGCATAAAAATTTATCAACTTTTGAAAAATTATTACTTTCTATTCATTATATCATCAGGTGTGTTCAAAGCGACTGTAGTCACCTGACTCAGATTGTATTTCACCAGGCTTTGCAATGCAAGTGAAATGTTTCATCCTTTACAATGTACAAATAATATCCTGTGTGTTACAAGAATGTAATATATATATTAATGTAAATGCACAACAGAGATGTTGAATTATGTTACAGTATTTTACATTAAGTGTAGATTTTGTAGAAGTTGCTCCAGGCTTTGTGGCATTTATAAATGAATCCTTAAGACAGCTGGAAAAGAGAAGTGCCTTCCGACTCTTTGAACTACTTGTTTTATCTTGATTAAACCCCATTTAAGTTTATTTAACCAATACACCTAAGTACGTAGCTGTAAGCACAATTTATTATTAATAGTGAACCGAACTTCCCGATGTCCTGGAAACACATAGCTTTTATAGTTCTAAAATTTTATATGAAACATTGGATAAGTTAAAATTACATGTACATGTAGACCATATTTCTCCTACCAGTGCAATAAAATCACTGCTATTATTATTAGTTATTATTAAGTATTATTGTTGCTACAGTTACTGTTGTTACTGTTGTCATAGCTCGCTGTCCCCTGTTGTTGCTGCTGTCGTCGCGGCCATCGTCTTTTTCATGATCGTCATGGATCATTACTATTAATGTAGTTGTTACTACTGTTGCTACTGTTGCTGCTGTACATCTGTT
>JAGRRF010009836.1:1554201-1576203 GCA_019097615.1 Morone chrysops
AGCAGACCGGCTATGGAAACAAACCACAGAGAGGCTGCGATACAACACAGGCAGAGGGAGAGCGACACCATGTGACTCTGTGTCTGTATATAGAGCTGTTAGCTGATTCATTCATGTTTTAAATCTCATATATAGAACCTTTTTAATTATAAAAAAAGTGTGTGAAATAGCACCTCTGTTCAAGGTTCGATTTAAGTGTATTAACTTTTTAATGATGTCAGTGAAGGTGATTTTTGTTTCAGGCAAGGTGAACCAACTCTGCTATCAAACACTGGTGTAAATTCGTCCAGCTCATTCTAAACCTTCTAAAGCAAGTTTTCCCACAATGATGGAGGAGTTGTGGTCATGATTTCCCTCTTTTTCTCATCCCTCTCATCTGTGGAAGATAATTATTCTGTCATTCCAGCCACTCTCAAAGAGATTTTGATCTCAAGAGACTATTCTGGATGAATAAAAGGTCAAAACTGACCAAAAAGCATCTGCGTGAGGGCCAGATGGCAGGATTATCTGCCTCTTCGCGTGTTGAGATTTTTTCCATCTGGATATGAAGTGAAGGATTGTGGGAGAGGAGCTGTAAATGTGACGAGGTAATTCCTGAGAAAGCAAAAATGATAAGTTACCACAGAGAGGGAGAAAGAGATGGAGTGGCTAACAAAGTAGTAAAATATGGACAATGAGGAGGAACTGCACCACATCCACATATGCATGAGGCATAAATCAATATTTATTGCACATAAAGGAGCAATTTTTCCACCATGAATGATTAAACTTCCCAAAGACGGCTGCAGTCGGGCCGTATTATCGCATTCTTATTCAAACTGATAAATAAGGAATTACACGAGCAGCCGTGTGGATGTGAATGCAGCGTCATACCTGAGCAGATGTTTACAAACTGCAGGTTATTATTATCGTCATATCACATTTCCCCAATCGTTGTTTGACTGAATATTTCATGTTTCTGCAAAGCATGCTGGGTGTGACAGAGCTGAAATTATAAATCGCTCACAACCGAACATGTTGACTTGTTTATTTATTTGAAGATCATAAATCAGGTTTTTTAAAATAATTTTTATTATTATTGTTTCAACTTCCACGCTGGGGGAAAGAGTAAAAAAATTATTGATGGAACAGTGGGTCCTGTCTCAGTTTCTGAATAAACTACTGGCTGCAGGTTTTTCTATGACAGTCGGCTTTAATGAGTTCAGTGAATTGATTTCTTCTTTTTGAGTCTGTTTTACTGGACAGTCAGAACTCTCTGTGCTCTTACATACACAGGACATGGAAATGTATGCGCAGCAAGAAAAGAAGAAGGATGTCTTGACTGGCAGTATTTCGGCCTGTGGCTTTATTGTGAGGTCTCAGATTATTACAATTAAAGAATTAGTCTTCTGCGTCACAGTCAGACCCTTTGTATCGGAGCCCTCTGTGTCCGCAAATGACCCTACAGTAGTTTAAATGGTTGCAGTTTGGTCAGGTTTAGGCACAAAAACCTTTTTTTTTTTTTCGGAAAGAAACTGGTTTGGGTTATAAAATAAGTAATATAATGATTAAAATAATTATGTTACGTAAGTTAAAAAAAGACAACGTTGACTTTTTGTCTCACATGGGACATAAACAGTGGTCTCCTGAGTATAAATCCTGTTTGTTTGAGCCATCCTTCCTCCTCAACCACTTCCACCTCTTTATACCATATCAAATCAATTTGACAAAACATCAAAACATTACGCTAGACAGGCACATACAGTAATTATGCTTAGGGGGTAACTATGCTCCACGAACAATTTATATAATCAGTCAGTGTTTTGCACTTTTATTAAATATATAAATAGGCATGGTTGCACTGCTCAGCCTTACTTTACATTTTTCCCAGTGGCCACTTGTGGTATTGTGGTGAAAAATTAACCTGCACCACATTATAAGCAAGAAAACCTTTTATGCACCATATGAGCAATTCTTTTTGGACTGAATTGGCACCATCTTGGCATACAGTATCTAGTTCTTATTATATATCTATGATATTTGGTCATTTGTTGACAATAAATGTAAATTTTGACCTAGCTAAACCGTGAAAGGATCATTGAAGGTATTACAGTTCATCCTGAGGGAGGACATGACTGTCTGAACCAAATTTGATGGTAATTGATCCAATAGTGTGACATTTCTCTAAAAACCTTGGAAGGTCGATCTCATGGTGGCGCTAATTAAAAAGTCAAGGGATCGCCAAAGTCAGTGACCATGAATGTCCAGGTTCATGTCAATCCATCAAGTAGTTGGTGATATATCTGTCTGAATCACTTTGCTAGTGTTGCTAATAATGACTGATTTTAACAGTGAGGATCTTTTATTGAAGCTGAGCTCTCAGTGGTTGTAGATTGACACATTTAATGAAATTGAAATGTATCTGTTCTTTTAGTTGGACGCATTAAAACACTTCAGAGTCGGTGTGTATTCACAGTTCATGTATTCAAATAGTGTGAGAGAGTTATTAGGTGGACTGACAGGCATAGCAGCGGTGTTTGAGCGAGGCCACATGGATGTAGAAAAAGGCCAATGGTTGTCCTTAATTCCCCAATGGGAAAAAAAAAATCCCCTAATGATGCAATCATCCAGGAGTCTGCCTCCCGCCAATCACCTGTCAAATTATGAAAAGCGCTGTTTGTGGTTTTAATCTCGCTGAATGCCATTCAACAATTTTCTATGCAGAACATTAGAGCGTAACATGAATTAATCAGAGGGAGAAGAAATCAATCGAGCTCTGACATTTTGAACCACGCAGCACGACTCCTCAAACACACACTCACGCTGCCAGGTCCCGCTCATTCTGGCTGATTTGATTACAATCCTACTGGCTCCTGGAGATGCAGAACTTGCAGGACGTTGCAGTAGTGAAGTGGGCGACGCCGTTGAGGCATTCACAGACCTATAGGCAACATGAGGTGTCTGATAGTCAGCGGCTGAAAGCTCAGATGGACGTGAATCTCTGCTGGGGGAATCGTCAGTACAAAAGATGAACAAAGTGACTGAAATCATCTTGTACAAGCTTGTCAACATAAAAACCTTAAAGGTAAAGTCGTCGTAGTCTTTAGAGCCATCCACCCATTCTACCAAACAAAGTTGAAACAATCAAATCAAAACCATCACATAGACCTCTTGTACGGTGAAATTACCCAGGATGCTCTGTTCTACCATGTGGCATGTGACTAACATAAACCTGTAAATAAAGGGCTAAAACAGCAGCAATGTTTAGGTTAAATCCTTTATTTTATCTGCCTGTGTTGTATCGCAGCCTCTCTGTGGTTTGTTTCCATAGCCGGTCTGCTCCGACTGAAACTGCTGTTTTCATCATCTACGTCTGTGAATTAAGGATTTATTTCCACCAAACCAGAGTTGGTGATTGTTGGAAACACTGACAAAGATGCTAATATTATGATGATAGCAATACTACAGCTGTTTCTGATGGTGTCCTGTGTGAAACCAAAAGTCAACGTTGACTTCTTTTTAGCTAACAAAGACAGTTTCGGTGAGTTTTATTTTGTGTCTAACAAACAACCATTCGGTCCATTTGTCCCGAAGGATTAATGTTTGCTTACACTACGTCCATTGAAGCCCTTTTCACAAATACTTTCACATCTAACTTGGTGAATAAAGGTTTTACTTTGACGATTGATTGATTGATTGTTAGAAACACACTGCAAAGACTAACAACGATGGTTTTGGTGAATTTTTGTCCCATTGTTTTGGTCTGAGATGCTAGTGCTGTAGTGCGACATCCAGTGGCCAATAAAGTTCACATATTGAACCTTTTTTAATGATTTGTGTGCTAACATAATTAGGTTTAATGTTTAATCGATTGTCCATGTTAGCATTACCATTAGCCACCCTGTGATGTGAAAACGTTAGCCATTAGCAACAGTAATTGTTTACTTTGACAATCGAGCATGCAGCCCTTTAAAGAAAACTTTATGTCCTTGTCAAAATGATGTCAAGATGATATTCATCAGCAGTTGAAGGCCAGCGGGGACTAATTATTCATTTATTTATTCATTTTTCTTTTTTTTGAGACGCAGCTCTCAGTAGTTTGATATGGAAGATTACTGATTTCCTGCTTTTAGTCTTCCTGAGTGCGTCCCTGATGGATGTGTGTGCATGCATTCGGCAGCGTATGAGTTTCGAATCATGATTGATGGCGGGGTGAAGAGCAAAGAGCATGAGACTGTGTACACCAGGACTCTGTACATCTCCATCCATCTCCTGTTAATGCAGCAGCCGCAGCACTGAGGCTCTGGGACACTTTGTTGACGTCCCAATGAATCCTGGGTGATTTATCATGTTGAGTCGCAGAGTTCAAGCCCTGCATGTATGCTATACACAACTCCATCTTGATTTTGTCTTCGGTTCTTTTATTTCTTTCTCTTCATTCCTTTCCCTTCCTTTTTCCTTTCTTTTCCCATCTTACCACCTTATCTTTTCCCATCTTCCCATTCCCCCTTTTTATCACATTATTCCACATTGTCTCTGAAGGCCTTTCTCAATCTACCTTCTTGTCTGTTCCTGTGAGACGTCGTCAGTCACATCCAAGTACTGTTCCAATTGGAAATCCATATTTAGCCCAGTATGGTCCAAGTATCCCAGCATGCAATTCGCATCAACCAGGGGCCATGGCCGAGAAAATCTTTAAACAACTGTGTCACTGATACTTAAAAATGGATACTTGGACATTTGTGCTGACATTTCTGGGGATGTTCAGGACTCTTTACGGCGCAACAGCAGCCAGTCTTCAGCTAGCTTCCTGCTAGCTTCCTGCTTACATTTGTTCCAGGCAGAAAACTCTTGGATTAGATTGAATTCCTTTTGGATGATAAACGTTGGTCCCAAGTGTTAAAATCTGATCTGATATCTGATTCAACTACTGTAAAACTTCAGTGAACAGACCAGGCTGAACTCAACCTACCTTTATTTGGAACAGACCTCTGTATAAGACAGGCCTTTAATTCCTTTTGCACAAAACTCTTGCTCAGCAAAGATTCTAAATACTGTTAAATTGTTTATTTAATCCATCATGAATATAATTTGTATAAATAGGCTCAAATAACATCAATTACGAATAATACATTTCATTGTGTGATACTTTGGTGCTCATGGTTTCTGTGTGAAGAATCTAACCAATCCATTATTCAGGTCCCTTACCTCCCCCCCATCAAAATAAAATTAAGGCTAATTGCCTTTCATTCTTATTCTGTTTATTATCATCATCGTAATATATTATAATAATATATATCAATAATTTCTCAGCATTATAAAAAATGCATATGGTAGAAATTTGACATTCAACCTTTAATTACTATTATTTAATACAGTTAGTAATTTGACATTCACATTTTAATTAAACAGCAGCCAATAAACATTATTAAAAGTTCCAGCGGAAAACAAGGCTGCGCGTGGAGACCTGGGTGAATCCCTGCCCGACTACTGTACATATGTTGTTGGGAAAGTAAGAAGAAGCAGCCTGGTCTTTTCATTGAGAGCGGATAACACTGCTGTTGGTAACGCTGCACATATCTGACCCACATGCTGCCCCAGACAGAGGTGAGCACAGTTGTCGTCACTGTGGATGCTGACAAGATGCACCTGGATAACGGGCTCGCATTCGGCTACGTCCGCCCAAAAGGGCTGCGCCACCCAGACAGGAACATCGAGCTTCAGGAGGTCCTTAAACCAGATTTGAATATCAGTCCTGATCATCTTCAGGTGGTCGGCGTTAATGAGGAGACATACGTCACATAATATGCAGACTCTTTGACATTAGTTATGGCAGAAGTAATTTGGCAGATTTTGGGGGATTTTTGCTGTTTGAGGCAACTTAAACCTGGTAAATGTTTGGGGATTTCCTTTTATTCATAGACCTATTAAAGATGTTGAATTAGGACTTTAACGTGTGTTTTAGCTGGAATGAAGCTGGCTTATGGCGTTGCTGTGACTCAGGTCAGGTGACAGTTGTCTGTTTTAGAATATTGCTTCTGTTTATTATGACAGTATAGTTTGTGTTAATGCACATTGGCAACAATGTATTGTGTGCAGTAATGCCAATAAAGCCACTTGGATTGAATTGTTATAATATGTCTGGATGTGAGACGAATGTTGTGTTCATGGGAAGTCCGACAGCAGAATATCCTTCTTCTAAACGTGTAACACTGCGATAACACTGCGATAACACTGCATTCATGAGACAAACTAATGTTTGCTGGCAGGCTTTATTGTTAAAGACCACATTATTTTGTGAGTAGTTTAAAGTTTTACTCGTATTTTTGTGAATCTTTGGTGTAAACTCATCTCAAATTAAAAGCATTGTGGTGCACTTTTGGGGGGGGGATGTATTTTATTATCTCTAATTCAAAATTCTGTACTATTTTGATAGCATTTCATGTTTTTAATTTAATTTATTTCATAAAAAGAAGATTCCTACATGTACATGAACCATAGTTTGAGGACCAGTGACAAATAGTGAAATGAGTAAATTCAGCCGGTAAACACACAATGGGTCCAGCTATGCTCATACAGTTGATTGGGATATGACTATGTGGCTCAGAGGTTCGATCCCCGGCTCCTGCCGCCACGTGTCGAGGTATCCTTGAGCAAGAAGACCAAATTGCTGTCAATGATGCGTCATCGGTGTGTGAATAAATGGGCTTTGCTATCACTGAGTGAACGTGTGTGAAAGGGTCAATGTGGCACATAGTGTAAAAGTGCTTTGGGTGGTCGGAAGACAAGAAAGGCGCAATACAGGTACAGGTATTTCGACATACATTGCTACCCCTCTCTATTCATCCTGTCTTCCGTATTTATTCTCTTTTTTTGTCCCCTTGCTCTCTACTTCCCTTTGATCAACCCTTCCTTCCTTTCTTCCCTTGTTTCATCCATCCATCCCCTTTCTCTTTTTATTTGTTTTAAAAATGCACTTTTTGGTTCACACTCCTCCTTTAACAGCTTAAGAAGCATTTACTTTCTGCTCTTATCACACACATTTCCCTCTGGAAAATGACCTTTTCTTGGCTTTTACGAGATATGCAGCTATGAAGTTTCTGCCTTTATGTACAAAGCAAAGAACCCCCCTCTCCTCCCCTCTCCTCCCCTACAGCACATACTGTACCATCCATCATCATGCCGCCAACATGAAGACGGACTTTGTGAGCGTGCATGCACAGCACATAAATTATTTCCACTTTGGAGATATTTGGGGCGAGGACGGATGAGCTGCAGTAGTGAAGCTTGATGAAAAGGTTTTGGGTAAAAGCCAGGCAGCAGTAAACACGTCCTCCCCCCTGTCTGAGCCAATCACTTACAAATATGACTTCTTGTTTTGAGCTTGTAACTGGTGTCCCCCACTGGGCCAATCAGAGTCATTTTAGATGCTGGAATGCAACTAAAATGAGATGCATGAAGTTCCTGAATTTGTCAGAATCGGATCTCGGAGACACTGCAAGAAACGTATTTTAGCAGATTATATTCCTTCATCTCAACTTGTCAATTTGCCCAATACAGAGCCCTAAAAGATCTTATTTTCTAAAACAAGAGAAAACCTGCTCATGGAGTGAAATTATTTCAACCTGTTTCCAATTCAACTTATTTCAAGACATCTCTAAAGAGAAGTGTCAGCATCTGGAGACGAGATGGAATAAGATTACCACACCAGAACGAAGAAAAATGAAGGTGTTAATCCATTCAGTGTCCCTGCGATATTGTGTGAGACAGATGGACAAACAAGGGCAAATTTGTTGTCTTTCAACCAATTTCATCATGACAGTGGAAACCCGCAGAGGTTTTCCCACGTATTTCAGCGAGCTTCATCTGTTGCTGAAGCAGAGGACACAGTAACACAGCCAGAGGTGAGAAGAAATGAGGGGAGAAAGTGGGGGTCTGATGTTAAGCAACGGTCTCCCGGCCTGTGCGTTGTGATTGGTGGTCAGCATCATGAACCCCTATGGCCACCAAGGCGCCCCTTAGTGGCCTGATTTTGTATCATCTTCAGTACTGGTAGCGAGGAAGGCTGCAGCTTGTTGAAAGAACATTTTTTTAAAGTGAGATTTTCAGAGAATATCATAGCAGCAAACGACTATTTGCTATGTAAAGACATAGTAGATTAATGGCGTCTTTCATTACGCATTACGCAAAAATAACCTTTACAAAATAAATAAATAAATAATATTTCCACCTGTTTCCAATACAATACATTCAACAAAAGCACAAACTACAGGCTCAAAAAACTCATAAATAACCTTGATGAAGGTCGGATGTATTTATTAGTTGTAGCTTGCAACATGTCTTATTGTGTCAAGGATAAAAAAAAATACTGATGATTGTTAAAAATAGTTAAAAAAATACATAATACAGACAGTATGAAGACGAAATAAACTTCTCAAAATTCATCCATTCTCAAAACAAACTTCTTGTTGTTACTGAGTTCAATATTTGAGTTCATTTTTGCAGTTTTTTAATACAATATAAAATATTCATAAAACAATGTCACTTATTTAGTTTACTAAATGATAGAGAGGTCTCTTGAGGAAATAGGCTGGTAACCACTGATTGTGAGGTTGGCTTTTGTACACCAGAAAATTTAATTTTTTTGCTGACACCACGAATTCTGTTCACTTCAGTTTTGTGTATTTAGGTCCAACGTACTGTAACACAGGGTTTTTCATGTTTATTTTGCCTTTATAATAATAGAAAATGTAAGATCAGACAATGTGTTTAAAACACATCCAAATGCATCTATTTACTTCCTGTTCTGCTGACGTTCGGCTGGCTGAAGTGTGTTTGACCTCAGCGTTTGACTCCAACTGACCGATCCACTGGAGCATCCTGATGTCACCAAAAGCTAATTTCTTTGGAATTAAATCTACCTGCTGCTTCTAAGTTGCAAAGGAAGTGAAGGGGGCGTTCTCGTTAACGACAGCCGGCTAAAGTGGAGCAATTAGGCCTAATCAAATGGCATTCTCCTTTAAATAAATGATGGGAAAGGTCAGCGGGCCGGCAAATGTAATTGATCAGATGGCAGTCTCCCCTCAGTGTGAAGGTTAGCTGATGCTGACATTTGTTAGGATCATTTTCAGCCGTGGATTAAAGCTGTACAGTGACATTTTACATTTGTCTGAGTTATTTCTCTCGGACATGATCTGAATACACAACAGGAGGAACGCTCCTGGAGTTTTTGGGCTAATTTGTCAATCCACTGTGGGGAAGTTTAACCTGCCATTCATGACTCCGAAATATGTTTAGTTTCAGGGTCAAATGTGATACCTTATTATTTTATTTTAACAGCAATATACTTCCACATCCAGCACTCACAGAGCTCCATTGGAGTTGTGTTTGTGTCCACCTGATGAATGTTCACTCTTCCTTTACCTCTGGTTTATAATCAGGATACAGATTTTCCATTTTTTGTCCCCAGAGGATGAATCACATTAATGATCTCCTGACTTTTCTTCTAGCGCCAAAAAGAGGTTAACAGTGTTGGTTTTGAGTGAAAGATATTGAATTGGGATGAAACATGATGATGCTGATTTTCATGGCCCCCACAGGATGAATCCTGCCTTTGTATGTAGCGCCATGAGCAGGTAAAAGTTTCCACTTATTCAGTAAAATATGTCTGCATCTACCTCGCTTTCAGACGATGTATCCCAATGACTGTGGTTCAGACATTCATGTACCCCAGAACATTTTGTTAACATTAGCTTGTTTATCTGACCAAAAGCTTGCACAACTGTTATTGGAGAACAGACAATAAAGGGGCGGGACTTATAGGGGTGATTGTAGCACAGTGAGCTACACGGCTATAAAACAGCACTAAACAAATAGTTTCTACAGCAAACCCACAATATCTCAGTAAAGCCTCTGTTTTTATGTTGGTTTTATACCAAGGATGGAATCAGTAAAACATAATATTATTAAAACTTAACGGCTGTGGCAGTTGGCCTTCCAGTCCATTTATATTGGAAAGTTTTATCAAAACAGACAAAAATACAAAACAAAGGGGAAAATCAATCAAGCTGAGCTCGCAAATCTAGACAGTTGCAAATGAGCCATGCTTCCTTACAGAGCAGAACTAGCACGCATGACATGAAAACATGATGATGGCATCCACACAGCAAGAGAAAACATGGGTACTGTAAAGGGATACATTTAAAGCGACTTTCCCCTTCACGTTGCTTAACATTAAGGCGTCACAAGCACCCACTGGCTAACAATGTGGACAGAAAACCCTTTATTAAGCTTTCCAGGAAGCCTCTCATTGATCGCTTCTTTCGTCATACTGGAAAGGAAGCCGTCTAAAAGTGTTAGGGTCTGTATAAATGCTGTAAAGCAAGGTAACAAGAGAGAAAATGTATTTTTCACTATCTGGGACTTTTAAAACCTGCTGGTGTTAAAAGGGAGCAGGAGCAGTGCTGGTATCTTCCCTCCCTCTTGCCCGCCAACACCAGCAGAGCGGGGGTGTTTCTGCATGATGAACTGCATGTGTCTGTCTCTGCAGGGAGGAGGGAGGAAGGGAGGGTAGGAGGGGGTGTTCTTCTCATCCAGAAATAATCCAATTCCACGGGAGGATGAACCAAACCTCCACCCTGCCGCTCTCAACTGCACCACCATGAAAAGAGCTTTGGAGTCAGAGGTTGCAGAGGAAAGACCCCCAGAGACTGAGTGTGTGTGTGTGTGTGTGTGTGTGTGTGTGTGTGTGTGTGTGTGTTATTACATGATGCCGAAAGAAGGAAATTCCCCCCCGTGTGGATTTACCTCATAGCCCTGTTTTTAAAAGGGAACACGGGATGTTCGGACAGATTGTGTTTTCTCATTGATATTCTCTCTCACACATACAGATGAGCAAACTGATGCAACAGCTTGTTATGACTCAATAAAAATAGAAGTTGTTTTTTTCTGAAATAGCAGAAAAAAAACGTCTTTCCACACTGAATGTTTCTGCTCTTTTTGCAGTGTGATCATACTGAAATGCACACATTTCATCTTAATTTCTTACTAATTACTAAGAACCTAAACACATCCTGTCACAATTAGTCAGAAATAATCACATAAATCTGCAATATTCACCTCTGTCATTGTGCTAATTTGCTCTTGTACAACGTGTAGGACATGGTATAGCATGGTAACACCTAAAGCTGCTCCGTCATTTGGGAAAAAAAACATTCTTTCACTCAAAGTTTTAGAGAGTCCTCTCAGTTTCTAGTAACCGAAACCTGTACAGTATTCAGTCCAATCAGCCAGGATCGAGCTCCCCTTTGTGTCCTTGGGTCACTTTTGGATTAAGTGTAAAATAAATTCATTTGTGTCATGGGTCTTCTACAGAGCAAATCTGTGAAGACCTGTAGCCCACAAGCTCACGAAAAGAGGCTTTTCAAAAGCCAAAAAGGATTCGTTTTTTAAATGTGAAAAAGTGAATTTTTCTATCATAACACTTTTGTCATCCAGAAATAACACTAGAGGGATGTCGGACAAAGAAAAGTGATCCACATTCTTAAGGATCAAGTGTGTAACATTGAGGAGGATCTATTGTCAGAATAGGAATATAATATGTATGTTATCATTAGTGTATTATCACCTGAATATAGGAATCTTTGTCTTTTTATCACCTTAGAATGAGCTGTTTTTTTTCTACAGACGCTGCAGGTCACCTTCCATAGAGTCCACCATGCTGAACCGCCATGTTTCTACAGAAGCCCAGAACAGACAAACCAAACACTGGCTGTCGATAGGGACTTTTTCTCGAGTTGTGCAGCCATCATAGTTTCTCCTACACACACTTCACAGCCCGTTCTCATTCATTCGTCAGATAGAGATGCCATTGGTGTTAAGTTACTTCACAGCTAGATGCCACTAAGTCCTACAAACTGGCCCTTTAATAGGTGTCAACTGAATATTGGCATTAACGGATTATTGGATCCAATGTTCAGCATTTTGATGATTATTGGAAAAATGTTTCCCTCTGACTCATGTTTTGAAGCAGAGGGCCACTGACCAAGCAGCACTATTTGATGACTTTGGTGCCTCAGACTCTCAGGGGCCTCAATAGCCCCAGCAGGTTCACTGGGTGGTTTTTATTCATTTGATGTTGTGATTTGGCCATTCACGCCACTAAAACACAATATAAATCCAGCCCTTGTTGACGTTATTTTGGACAGGATGTAATTATCTGATATTATGTATTTTGTTATTTTTGACATTTCTCATTTATCCGGCAAAATAAAAGGAAACAAACAATCCAGAATCAGGCTCCTCAGACTCAAAAAACTATCCCCTTATTTACATAACTGGTATTTTTCCATATAGACCTATCATTATCGTAACTTACAGACCATGTAATCTACTTGACTAAATGTCCCAAACCGAACTTTTACATTTTACTTACTGAAACTGAGACCTGTACAAACACGATGCTTGTTACAGGACCAGTGTGTTTCCAAGTATGTAGAATAAACTACTGTGGCTGTGAAACTGATGAAAAATAAATATTATATTATCTTCCATGATATGTTCCATTTCTGCCACTAGATCCCTCTAAATGTTACACACTGGACCTTTAAAGTAAAGTATTTCCATTATCTACAGTCCTGCAATGTAAATCCACCCACAAAGTTCCAAAAAGTCAAACTCAGCCTGACTTCCCCCTGTGTCACCTTAGCAGTTTTTCCAAGGTGGTGAAGTGCAGGTTAAAAAGTTAAAAACAGCACAACAAACAGTCATCGTTACTGCAGCTAATTAGCAGGTCCCCCCTAAAAAAAGGCTGATATTGAATGAGACGAATTGCTGCCTGCGGGCCCATCGTCAAGGGTGATGGATGGATGACACCGACTCCCTGCGGCAATGGCAGACACTGAGCCGAGCTGAGCTGAGCTGAAGGGGGGTTTGGTGTCGTCCCGAGGACAGCAGGATGGTAAACAGGTCTGTAGGACGCTGATGGCCTCTGGTTCTGCTGCTGTAAGTCCCCACTGAGTCGGATATATGGAGCACAGAGCGTCACCTCTGTGGATCCTCCACCGCCGCCTGGGAGCAGCTATGGTGCTTTTAACGTTTGTGCCGTTTGTTAAAATGTGAACATTTTAAACATTATAATGAGTGTAAATCACAAGGTAGTAAGGGTTTCATTCCAAAATAATAATAAATGTAAAAAAAAAATTATTCCATCTTAAAAAACTAAAACAACCCTGTTTAAACCCATTAATCAGAGTAAATTGCCATTTTGTTTTCACTTCATTATACAGTCTGACATTGTGTTAGCTGTTCTCTCTTCTATTTGTTTGTGGTGACTTAAAGGTGCCCTGTGGAGATTTCTTGTCAACAAACAATAATTACATCGATGTTCGCTTCACTTGCAGTCATCCTCTCGCTTTCCTTTATTGGTGCTACATTTCTTCACGTTACCACCACCGCAATCACTCAACGGCAGTAAAATGTGAATGTGTATTGCATTTTTAACTGTTAATGCATGCGCACTAGGGTTGAGCGAGTACTCTGAAATGAGTATCTGGTGTGGATAATGTTTTTCCGAGTAGGAGTATCAGAATAAAATGTGTCAATATCTAGTTAGTATGTTTTTCATCAACAAATATTTGTAAATAAATAGTTTTCTTATAAATATAGCACTTAGATAATGGTGTACTTGCTGATCCCTAGTGTGTATAATGGTAAAAAAACAAAACAGGGACCCACTAATAGCTAATATAGCTCCAAAAAGCTACATGTGGTCAAAGTCTCTTTAAGTAACACCCACAGAAGCTGCTATTAGCAGACAAATAAAAGTGACATCCACATTTTCATTTTAATAATCAGCCTGACCTATTATCAGAATTATATTATAGGATTATAAGTATTGATGCATAAATGTGTTTATCACTTTAATGTTGTGGTGAAGGTGGAGCACATTTTAATTACTTTATATGCTAATAGACAGTTCAATCTATAGCAATACAAATTTATTGGTTGATTGATAGTTTGTAATCATCTAACTAGTAATTGTCCAATAAATGTAGTGGAGTGAAAAGAAGTAGGGAATTTGCTTAGAAGGTCAGTACTAGAGCAAATGTACAAGTCACCTTTCACCATTACAAATATTGGTTATCAGTCTCTTTGATTACTAATAATCAGTATCAATATTGAACCTGGAAAGAAACACATGCATTCATAATCCAGACTACGTGTGATTATAAAAGGCTAAGAGGTGTTGCTTTCAGACACTGGTACCAGGTGATCAGGAGGTTTGTCCAAGAGTGCTTGGATCAAATGACCTTGCCTTCCTCAGGACCCACTTTCACCAGTACAAACACTTAACAAACACCGACCTTAAAGCTGTGTGAAATCCATCTGTGTCGTTAATTCCAATGAGAGCACAGTGACACAGTGGGGATCAAAGCAGAGGTTGTAGCTGCTGCAACATAATGCAATGTCACCCAGCAATCAGTGCACATAATCAGAGCGCGCAGGAGCTGTGTATTTCTTCTGGTTGCTCTGCAATCAATGAATGGAAAATAAAATGATGTTAGGACTCTCCGGAGGTGTGAATTCCTGTAGCATAGTTTTAGTTCTTTATTGTCATATACACAACTATTACAGTGAAGCAGTCATTGGCAATTAAATTCTCAGGCTTTCTCCAACAATACTCAATACTCCCAATACTGGGTGGGTCAACAGCGCAATAAGCGGTATCATCACCAATTTTGTTGTTTTTACTGATTACTTTGTACAGTGGGATAAACTCCACTCCTTTCACGTCTGGGTGAAATGTTTGTCTGAATGTTTGAGTGTTACAAATGTAAAAAGAACAGAGACATAAAGCTGATTGCTCTGTGAAATTTGTTTGCTGTGCAGCTTCTGCATCTGTGCATCACTGCAGCCACCCAATAAAAATCTAAAACAAAGTGCCTGTTTGTGGTTTAAGTCCTCTTCTTTTGTTGGTATGAGCAGGTCATGTAAATGTGCCTCATTTGCATATCAATTCAGCCAAAAACTAATTTATCTCCTCTCCTTCTCCTTCCAGTTGATTATGTAGCACTCTCACTTCAATAGACAGGCCTAATTTGCTCTCTTTCACAGCCAATCGAGAGGGTATTTCTTTAGCTTACACACAGAAAAAGACTCCTTGCCACCCTGCCGCATCAAAGTCTTCTGCATCTCGACCACAGGGGCGCGTCGGCGACAGCGTCGGTGACTCAAATTACCCCTCTGTTCAGGAAACACGGCAGGTCTTGTTTCACCCAACACCAGGGCCACCGAGGACCCTTTTGAAGTGCAGCAGAGGAAAAGTCTTTAAAAATGATTGCTTTTATGCTAAAGGCCTCTAAATGGCGTGATGGGCAAGCGGTGATCGTCTGCTCTGGTCTGAAGCTCAGGGCAAGGCATCAATAAACAATGAGGGCTGGATGTGAGGAAGAGAGCGACTGGAGGAGCTCTTCATTAGCTGTCGCAGCAGCAGCCTCCACTTCCCTCTTTTATCTCAGATGAGTCACTCTCCATCTCTGGGTGTTTCAATCCAACGTGTCGGCCGAGTCATCCTCCTCCCCCCTCCCCACTCTCCCCCCTGCCTTTCATGTTTTAAATCCACACTCTTGTTCTCTATGTGTCACCTCCAGTCATTCTCTGGCTTTTTTCAACCAACTCTCCCTCTCAATTAATCCTCCTCCTCCCCCCCTCCTTCCTCTTCTTCTCCAGGCCCGGCACAAAATCAAATGAGCAAAAGTGTAGCAGAATTAAATCCAAATGTGTCTCGCATATTATCCCAGACACATAAGAGCCGAGTAGAGATGACCTGCTGGAGCCAATTAAAAGGCAAAGAGTCGTCTCCCTTGATGTGCGCTATCACTGATGTGCCATCTTACTTTCAGGCTGTGTGATATTGGCTGTTTGATGGGACAATTGAGCTGATCCCTGCTCAGCTTTGTCATGTTGGAGGTAAGATGTGATGAGTCCAAGAAAGCCAAGTAGATTTTTCACAGTAGTATTCTCCTCCAAAAATGTAAAAAGATCTTTATGGGTTTTTTCGTTCTTTCCTACTTCTATCCACTGATAATGTACTTGTACTATGTTTAATCCCAATGTAATAAAACAGATGAATTGTATAAAAAAATCACCCAAAGTACAGCCAAAAACTGTTTTTCTACCAGGCTGTAAACATTTCTGATATAAAGTTAGACGTTTTATTATGGGGCCTTGTGGAGATTGACTCACTACTGGAGCCAGCATCTAGTGGCTGTTAGAGGAACTGCAGTTTTTGTTACTTCAGTGTTGGTTTCATTTGCCAGCACTTGGTCTTAGTGCTTACATTATACATCCATTATCTATAAATATATCTGGAAAAACTAGCTCTAACCAGGTAACCTATTAGCCATTATGAGTATTAGGAGAGCTACCAGTGGGCCTCAAAACCAAACGTTAAATGAAGCTACAATAATCTAAGATAAAGAACCAACTGCATTCCATTCATAAATTATTTTACGAGCCATCTTATTAGCTAACATTAGCAAAATGACTTCCCCAGCTAACGTGATCCACGATGCTAACTTATGTATTATGACAGAGTTTATTTTAGCTGACAATAACTGATGTAGCTAAGCTAACTGTAGCTAAGCTAAGCTGGGGTTGTCCAGCTGGCTGCGTGGTGTGGGTCTGGCATTGGTTGCTTTGTGGTGTCGGCTGATGGGGTGATTTGTAAATGGCGAGCTAGTTAGCAGCATGAAGCTAATGGCCAAAATAAAATATAGGAACATTGAAGATAGTAACGTTATTCCAAATATGAGGCTGATGCTCAGGATGCTAGCCTGTAGCTAGTGGCCTAACTGCAGTTCACTTAACATTCTCTATTAACAACAGTTTTCTAAAGGTTACATATAGAGTCTTTTCACATTTGAAGCAGTTTCTGTGTGTAGCATTAAAACTAAAACGTATGTTAAAGTCATAAACAGTGAAGAGGAAAACAGTTACAGTATACCTGGTGTGAATGTGTGGGGATTGGCCTGAGCTGATGTTGGCTTCTTGGCTGAATCATTACCCGGTCTGGCCCTGGATTTATACCGAGATTTCGAGCTGTCCAAGGTGATCTGATCACCGCAGACACATTTCAGTGCCCCTTGTGAACAGATCCACTCTTGCAGTGTGAAACTGATGTAAATGAACCGATTTCAGTTTGTTTTCACAGTGATAGAATAGAAATAAAAAGGATGAAACGGCAAAAACGCAGAAAGGTAGAGATGAAGACAAAGTAGGAAATCAAATAAACCATGACTGGAAGAGCAATCAGATATTCAGCAGCTCACATGATTAAATTATGAAAGCTTGTACTTGTAGGTGGGCATGTTCAAAGCTATTTCATCACTTTGCTTTTTAAATCCTTCTGCCCTGGGTATTCACACAAACATAAAACTATACCCGTGCAAAGAAAAATAGATCAAAGTTGGTTTCCAGTCATTCTCCCAACTGTATAATTCATGTACCTGCAACTTTTTTAATCACCATCCTCATCTGTTATTAATACCATATCCATAAAAATCATGGTCATTATCATTACCGTCGCCGTGTTAGAACAGCCTTAACATTCACGACCAACTGCACGCCGCTGCCGCTGTTGCCAATAAAGCAGCGAGACATCAGGACGGGGGGCTTGTATCTGTGAAGACATGGACATCTGGCTCAGTTTCAGAGCCCATCCTCAGCAGCCGAGCCGGGAAGGGGAAGTCTCCTGTGACAATACATCAGTGAAAGATCCTCTGCAGCCATATGCTGCCTTTAAAAGCTGCCTCTTTTCCCCACTTTGCATCACGATGGGGATGTTTAAAGAGGGCTGGCATGGTACTTAAAGTGCTCGTTAACAGAGGCACGTCCAACATGTTTGGGAAGGACCTGCGTTTCCACACCGGGACCTTAAATTACTACAACGCCGCCGACTAACTCCTCTCCACCTCCTCCCTCCTCCTCCTCCCAAACTGCTGACCGCAGGCTCCCTCACGGTTTTTCTCCTCTCTGACATTTTAAAGAGTAGCGTCGTGGCCGTTAACTGGCCGCCGCCGCTTTATGACAACAGGAGAGAAAAAAAGATGCCACATCTGCAGAAAAAAAACACAAGAGCCAATCCTCATTAGTGTCTGGACGAGTGCCAACGTTAAATGAAAGGAGGAGAAGGAAGATGGCAGGGAGGGTAAGGCAATCAGAATGGCACCTTTTTTTCCTGATTGTGATGGATGGCGAGGGAGAGGCGTTGTTCCACTAACACTCGTCCCCCTCTGGGGTTTCCCCTCTGTGGCTGCTGATGTAGAAGTTTGACTGCACTTCAGAGATGTTGTACAGTCATGTTGGGGAAGATGTGTTTGGTGTTGACAGATGTTGACAAGTTGAGTGATGTTCTTTCAGGACCGACAGCTGAGCACAGTCATGTGACCCAACTGCTGAGCTGCTAGTAGCAAGGCCCAAGGATAGGGTTGTCAGTTGGTCCATCCGGAGAAGGATAACCTCCACTACTTCTGACCAGATAGAGTATGAAGTATAGTATGGGTACTTGTGCTCCCAGACAATGGTTCTTAGCATATCTTGTGACTCTTTGACCCTCTGCTAATGCCACCATGAGTTTAACATTTTTACTAGACAACGTATCTCACATTTTATTAATACATTTTTTTCGTTTCCATTGTTGGATTCTTCTTCGTTTTATATCAAAGCACGGCACTTTAGGTTTCACTCTATGTGAATATTCCATCTACAGATTATCTCACAAATAAAGTTTTGGTTAGGTTTAGGCACAAAAACCATCTTTTTTTGGTTTATGAATTGTTACATATACTCTGTAGATAATACGTTAAACAGTTCAAATAAAGCATAACTGCACTTGCTTCTCTACCCACCCTCAGATTACAAGATGGCGTAACATGAGCTATGATTTTAATGACCCAATGATCTTTCCTCTTGTGTCTGTAGAGTCTAACCCACAACATAAGTTAGGTTTGAACCCCAGCCACCCAAATTCCCCATCCTGGTCAGATGTTACTGATAGAAAACTGCAGGATTAACTGCCTCCCCACTGGCATAACCATACAAATGTGCATTATTTAACCCAAACAGAAATGAAAGAGGGTTCAAACCACTCAGCCTCTGGGTGAGGAGGGAGCAGGCGTCATGGTTGAATTGAGCTTGAGATGCAATTTCAAACATCTGCAGCCTCTTTTAGCAGGACTAAAACTACATTTATGCCTACTACAAAATCCAGCCGCCCAGCTTCCATGATGTGATGGGAATTAATTTAATGGTGGCTTTAAAAGGATTTACATGCTGGGGCCCGTACTGTAAATGACACATGAATTCAATGTAGGAACATTTATGTGTTCCTATATTCAGCAACTGATTCAGATTCACTGAGAGCAAGTCTATGCTCAAATAGCGCTATTAAGCAAGTTGATTCCTCTTCCCCCTCTACTGATGGCATTCATCCATTTAAAAACAGGAAGAAACTACATGTATGAAGGGCAACGTTCATCGGGTCAGTGATAATCGCGGGTAACGGCTGCTCCGACGCACTCCTCTCTGGAGCTGACAGTGAACCAGAATGTGGTCCAACCTCCTCTACTGCTGTCCACTTTTATTCTATGTGGAAATCTGAGGTTTTACATTGTAGATGTAAGAAAGGCAGGTGATATGCATGCATATGACCAGACTCCGGACCCATATCCCAAATCCAACAGGAAGTTGGTACATCTAAATGCCAATATTTAGATACATTTATAGTAAATGTCTTGTTTTACACTTTTATGAACTACTTCCAGGAGATATTCAGCTGAAATTTGGTCACAAGACCCATAAGACATTGACGATGATATCTTATGAATCTTGTGAGTTTTCGTTGAACCCTGTTGCCACGGCAACACGGTGAATGTCAACATTTCGTTTTTACAGTTTATTGCATTTTTGGTGGCTAAACGTGTTTAAAAAAACTCATTAAACTCATTGGATATGTGTATTATTTGCTACGCCATTTAAGTGCATTACTTAAAAGGCAAAAGACAACTCAAGAAAGTACATTTTCTGTTTTTTTTCCATTTCCAACAACCTTTTGTAATGCGATACTTCAAAATGCACAAAATGCGTTGATAAAAACAAAGTTATTGTCTGAGAGAGAGGATGTATGAATGGTTGCTCAGGTGATGAATTTCACAGTCTTCCCGTTGCTTTTCCAAAGGCCTCAACTTCTGACCTTTTGACCCCAATGCTACATTATCCACAGAAGTGAACACTGACCGACTGTTTTACTACAGTACCCCTATAAATCCAGTGGATCTACCAAAAAATCAGGACGTATTTGGCTCAGAGGAACAGTGGCAGTGATTTTAATGGAAGCCAAACAGAGTTCAGCTCATCATTTTAATGCTGAGCTCTATTGCCCTGTAGTAAAAAGGATTTAAGTACTGCGGTTCAATACGCTGGTGAAAAACTGTGCAATTTCTCATGAAAAATGAATTCCCAGCACTCCACTGAAGTCTTTTCAGTTTCCATTCGACTTTGGCCGTCTCTTTCTGTGGTAAATAGTCTGCCCCAATGCTTTCTGGACCAAAACACTTTGCTCGCCCATCGACTTGGCCTCTTCTCTTTTCTCCTCCAATTCTATAACCTCCTCTCGCTCTCCCCTCTCTCCTTCCCATCCTCTCCATCCCATCAATTGGAAATCTCTCAGCATCACACCTCAGACACCCAATCCCGGACAGACAACTCCACCGAGTATTAAACAAACATAAGCAGAGAATGGAGTGGCTGCTGGAGAGGTAGATGGTCGGGGTGATAGGATTGCCAGACAGAAGGAGCAGAGAATCACAAGTGCTCTGAATTGTAGGTCTGGAACTGCCAGAGGGAAAAAAAGGGACCTTAACATGATGACACTGAAGCAGTGACATCTTGGAGTGTGAACAAAATAATGGCTACAGAAATAGAAAAACAAAAAAATGTGTGATGAGGAAAAAGAGAAAGAAAAGAGGAAGGACAGGACAGCTCCTCTGATCCGTTTAAGTTCAGTGAAATTGGAATTACTAAATCATGAAAAGAATTAATTGAAAACATTCCCCCACTGTTGCCGGATGATGAAAATGTTTCAGTGACTTGACATCATCGCGTTAAGCCGGTGTCGTTCCCCCGCGGTTCGGCGGGTTTACCTTCAGACGGGCTCGGCTGGACGATCGACACGGGAGAATTTCTGCAGAGGCCCGAGATATCAAAGGCGGGCCGGGTGTAAATAATGGAGATTTAAAAGTCGAAAATGTTCTCTGCCTGCGCTCGCTGCATACCACTCCTTCATTACCCGAGCTGAATTTATTTTCCGAGAGGTCTTGTTGAGTTTCTGTTGATGAAATTGTTCTCACAAGAGGGCAAACTGAGGCAGACATGCTGCTTTTAACCACATGCTGCTAACCTCCCACCCAGGGAATTTCCCTCAGAGTGCTCCACTGAATTTCTTTTCTTGTGCATTTGAGCAAAGCCTTTAAAAGGCAGCAAAACTGAGTTTCATCTGTCAGATGTGTTTTCCCTTTTGTCCTCACACTGTTCACATTGTGTCAGCAACTGTTCACTTCCACATATCTCTGGATCACAGCACAGCAGTCAGGTTAACTGGACATAAAACAAGAAATCACAGTCTTGTTTTTAGCCTCATTTGTAGTTTCAGATCTGTTTTGAATGTTTCATTCATTACTTTTAAAGGCCCCAGCTTCCTCATGCAACAATATGTGGACAAAAGAAAGTTTTTGATGCTTCCAGATTCAGGATTATACAACAAAACTTCATTGTTTTGTCACTCTGAGTCCCTAAACTCTGGAAGCAACACTCTCACTCCCTACTCAACAAACACTGCTGCTGTTTGGCCAGTGGTCAGTTTCAAAATACGTTATTGTAAGTATCCCTCTAGCGTCATTTTGGATGTGCAGGGTTAGCAATAATAACGGCAACTGTGGCTCAGAGGCAGAACGGGTCGTCCTCCAG
>JAGRRF010009836.1:1583522-1602199 GCA_019097615.1 Morone chrysops
TTGAATCGTATCTCATGGCTACACCTTTTCTATTATTATAGTAGTTTATATTGAGTTTAAATGAACACTACCTGAGTTCACGTTCAATTGTTGCAGATGTATACATTCACCGTCACCAGGAACCTGAATACGTTCAGAAATTGACGCTCTTTAAGCACATTCATGCACATCACTGCCTGTATGCACTGTCAAGACGCGAGCGGTACATATTTCCAGCAGGCGTGAACCTAGCGTGACAAGTACCATTCTGAAGCCTCCAGTTCAGCGTTTTGGCCATCACCATGTGGGTTCCTTTCCAGCCAGCGGAGGTTACGTACTGCGAGTTGAGCTGCTCTCATTGGCTGTTATCTGTATCTCTACAATATACTATGAAAATCAGTATGCAGTACGGAATGTATGGAAGCAAGTGACTTGCCTAGTAATGCACAAACGCTACCTCCTGTATACTAACTGAACTAATATATTAGGCTGCAAACCCTCAGCCACATGATTAAAATCTGGTCAGGCTCAGAGTGGACAGCATATTGTGGCATTTAGCATGTAAGATACAAAAATACACAGTGACAGAGCTTTTACAACCACCACGATTAATTATGAGTGCAAACCCTGAAGTATGCTTCATTAAAACTATTGCGAATGAAAATAACTAAAACTGTCCTGCAAGATGAATCCCGCTCAGACAGAGCTGCGTTTGTTCTGACTGCTTATTAATCACCAAATATTATTAATAATAATATAATACGATGACAAAAAAAGAGGAAAATTGTGTTCAACCCAAAAAACTACACAGGCAGAATATAGATGACAATACCCATTGTTTACTTAGAAATGAGATATAACAGAATAAATTACCTTCTCCTGGAAGCCTCCAGCTCCATGAACATGAGGCTCGTACTCCGGCTGTCTCTCTGAGTCTGACTCATTAACCCAACTGAAACGTAAAAGCACGAAATCAACCAGCGAGCTCCCTTTGAAACACGTCCCAAACACACAACAGTGTACACACAGTAATCTTCCCTCCATGAATTAGAGATGGGCTTATGAACTTGTAATGTGAACAGTGACAGCCAAGCCCCACGGATGGTGTTTCTCTTCGTTAATGAGGGGGTTGAATCAGGACTGGGCCGTGTACTACAGCTTCAACACCATGCTCGCATCACTCTGTGCAACACAAAGTGTGTAGGAAGAACTGTGTCGCAGGAAAAAACAAAAAGAAAAGACAAAAAGTGCTAAAAAAAAAGTTAGTGTTACAGTGTTTAGGATTCTGGCTCTGTGCGATCGTAAGCAGCCAGCTTCAGTCAGGTCAGACCGAGGGCAGAACATGTCCTCCTCACATTTTAAAGACACTTTTTAGCCACGTTAGCAGATTTAGTGATGCTTTATTCTAGGTGAAATGTCAGATGGACTGGCAGAAAATTTGGTCCAGAAATCAGTTGTCCCCATAAGATGAGTCCTTACAACTCTGGTGATTGTCTAACCTGTTTAAAGTCCTGGATATAAAGTCAAAGTTTTCCCTTCTCGTGACAAAATACCCCCAAAAAATGACAGAATTTCTGTTTCTGTTTCAGTCCTGTTCTCACTTTGCAAGTTACAAGCTTGATCAGTGGCCCTGTGCTTAAAACTTAGGCGCTGTAGGTGTCCCTCTGACGTCATTTATGGACGTGCCTGTCCAAGTTGATGTAGTATAAAGAGTCCACATACGGAGGAGGTGAGGGTGGATGGATGGGTCAAAAACAGGACTGCTGTTTGTGTCCTTTGTGAAACCAAAAGTCAACAATGACTTATATTTAAAAAGGTCCAGTGTGTAACTCTTAGGACGCTCTATTGTCAGATATGGAATATAATATTCATTGGTATGTTTTCATGAGTGTATAATCACCTGAATACAGGAATTGTCGTGTTTTCTTGTGTTGTGTTGCCTCATTAATTAAGGATTCTTGAGCAGTGCTTCCCAAACGTACTTTTTGGGGACCCACTTTTTAAAAATGACAAACCATGGCAACCCGGTTCACAGCAAGAAGAGCAAATCTGTGCATAAAAGAACATTTCCTGACCCTTTTTTACTGCTGGTACTGCAGGTAAAGCAGCCATTTTGAAGAGATATATTTAATAAAACACTACTTTATCATCAGTGAAACAATGTACATTATGAGTACATGAGACAGAATAAATGCATTGAGGTTACCAGATTATCTTTCTGTCACAGCAGTTTTTAGATCCTGTCTCACAGAATGTACACTCACTTTTTAAGAGCATCTTGCAAGAGATTTTCTATCATTAACAAAACAGTAAACATGTAAATACTTAATAACTACTTAATAATTCTGTTATAAAGGAAAAGAAATAAGTGCATTTAGCAGGAGGAAGAAATTTAGAGCACTGTGGAGTCTTGGCAGATGTTCTCTCGTGACTTGTAAACCACTTTGTGATGCTTCCAAAAGGTGCTACGGACATAACTTTTTAGAGATCATACGTTTAAACGTGTACTCAATGACTGCGGTCCACCTCGTTCCTGTTTGACTGACTATAGCTGTCCCCCTTCAGCATCACTCATCAGCGATGTGTTCCAGCCCAGAGGACTCACACCGGTCAGATGCTTTTTGTTTGTCACATTATTTTCTCTCGGTAAGCCTCAGGCGCCGCTGTGCCGTGAAAAGCCCGGCGGGCGGCAGCTGTTGTGGAGATACCAGCCAACAGCAGCAAACCTTCACCTGAGTGAAGAATTTCCTGTCTCATCAAAAAATAAATACAACACAGAATGTATTCAGAATATTGAGCAGAATCTAAGCAGAAGCCAAAGATCCCTGTGTGTATTATTTTGTCGAGGTACATCTCCATCAGCTGTAAAAGCAGGAATTTGAAGGTTTCTTAAACTCTTGTGTGATTCATATGAAATGAGTTCTATTTTATGTTTTATTAACAGGTCAGGCTAAATATCTTTTCCCTCATGCAGAGAATTTAGATGTTTAAAAAGCAGCTCTCTGTTTTCAGTTGTTGACCTTAAGAGAGAAACATTAAGTTATCAGAATCAGAATTAGGTTTATTGCCATGTTGGTTTTTACACGTACGAGGAAGGTGTCCTGGTGCAATTGGTGCATAAAATATACAAATACGAAAGACAGGAAAAGAAAACAGTGCAGAAGACGGGAGTGCATTAATGTCATGCATACTGTATATACAGGGTGGGTATAAGAGTCAGTGTCAGTGGGGGTCCGGGCCTTGTTAATGAGACCAGCTGCAGAGAGGTTTTGGTCATGATGGGCCGCAGCCTCCTATGTAGGAAGCTATCTACATATAAAGCTTGTGTGAACTATTAAATCGTTGTTTGGACATCCTCTGTTTACGTGTCCAGTGGAATCATACAAATACCTCGGGCAGTGGCTGGATAATAAACTGGACTGGACAACACACACAAGGCAGGTTGTACTTCCTGAGGAGACTGCGATCCTTCAACATCTGCAGCAAACTTCTGTGTGTGTGTGTGCTGCTGCTGTTTTACCAGTCTGTGGTTACCAGTGTCCTCTTCTACACTGTGGTGTGCTGGGGGGGCAGCATATCCGAGAAGGACACTTCCAGACTGGATAAACTGATCAGGCAGGCCGGCTCTGTGGTCGGCATGAAGCTGGACTCACTGGTGACGGTGGCAGAGAGGAGGACACTGGACAAACTGCTGGACTTATTGACTAATGCCAGCCACCTGCACACTGTCATCAGCAACCAGAGGAGCCTGTTCAGTGAAAGGCTGCTTGTCCCTCATGCCATCATATCACAGAAGGGAAGGAGTGGTAGCCACTAACAATAATAAATGATGCAATAATAATCTACTCACATACATACCTTCATCTTTTTTGTGCAATAACTTAATCCACCACTTTAGTGCAATAATTTAATTTAACTGCTAATTTCTGCTATGTCATTTATCCACTGTATAATAACACAATGTGATATACAGTCCTATATATTTATCTATATTTATCTATATTTATCCTCTATACAGTTCTCTACATTTATTTGATTTGATTTTCTTTTACTTGAATATTATTTTACTCTTATTCTTATCTTTCTATATTTAGCTAAGAGTTTATTGTTTATCTTATATTGTATTTTTTTATACCTCTTTTATTAAGTGTTTTGTAAGCTGTTCAAATTCAATTTCCATGGGGGAGTCATCCCAAAGGAATCAATAAAGTGAATTCTAAGTCTAAGTCTAAGTTTACTCACCACAGAGACATTCAGCTGGTGTAAGTGGATCAACCCGGTATCTTCATTCTGCGTTTAGTGGGGCTCGCCTGGTGGAGCTGGCGCCCCGTGTTCCTGTGGCTGCATGTGGTCTGCCCCCCTTTCCTATCTTCAGCTGTCCCATCTGAAAATATATTTTAAAAAATAAAAGAATCATGCAGTGCATACGACCAAAACCCTTCAAATCCCACCAAGAACAGAGCCTCTTGGCCACCCCCATTGTTGACTCCAGATTGTGTCCTTTCTTACTCATATTAGTGTTTCTGCCATGGCTAAGTAGGCTATGTAGTTAGATCGTATCTCTGTTTCAGTTGTGTTTGTTGTTGAATTGTTCGATTTGTGCTCAGCTCAGCTAATACTTTAACCCACTGGGGTCGCTGTTTGTGTTTTAAGATTTCAGGTGTGCACAGATATTATTTTACTTTTGTTTGCACCAACAGCTTTGTGACTGTATATTTGGTGTCTTATAAGCTGCTGTGGGCTGTGCACACTGTGAGCATGACATGAAAATAAACAATAAATCAATACAGTCTCCACAGCTTCCTACCTGTTTTATACCAACAACAACCAAAAACATGGCGGCCTGTTTGGAGGAGCTCCTTAATGGAATGTGTGCTTTTAAGAACCCACTCCAATAGAAACAGACATTCAGTGCGTACACGCAGCTCTTAATGCGACAGGCGTTACAGAGTGAAGAGTGAGGTAATGTGGCGTGCCGGATCCTCCTCGTCTCAAACAGGGCCAGGCGAGGCCTCCTGGGACGAGGGGGGGTTCAGTCCCTGGTAATAAAAGGGTAATTAGCTCCCTCCCTTGCTCCCCCCTCTCATCACGGAGCCTCACCCCGAGAGTCTGCCTCCCGTCTAATACCATCATTTCCCCCGATGGATGTCAGAGTGCGATGAGCCTGTCAGGGGACGCTGCAGTATTCATGATGGAAATTACTGATGTTCACAGTAATGATGTGAAAAAGATATACCCCGGACCTCTCAATAAAGCGTTCATTCATTTGGATGTGTCAATCAAGCTGATGCTTTGCCTCCCGATGATGGCTCTTCACAACAGAGGCTTTTTTTTTAAAAGATTGCTCAAAAAGTACAATTTCCTTCCTCTCATGTAAAACACAAGTTGTTTAGTTTATGAAAGGTTTGATCTGGATGAACCGAGCTGCATTTGAGGACAGATTACACAGCGGAGGGGCTGAAGAGCGGCTGGAGAGCCTTTTCAGGCCCTGAGATACCAAACCCACCTCCTGGAGGACGACACTCCTGAACCTCCTCCGAACTCAAAGACGACAGGTGATGGATGACAAAGACACACCTTCGCAGAGAGACAAACAAAACAGCCTCCCATTTCCACGCCACCCCGCTTTTGTTTAAATGATCTGATTATATGCTCAAACTACACATAGAGAAAAGTTTTAATGAGGGTATTTTATTCTGTCATGCAGCTGTCAAACCTGTGGTCTTTTGCTTCCTTAGAAAGTAAAGCTGTGGGTGAAAGCATGGAGGCAAACCCACATTAACTGTGGGCAAAACCACACTCATTTTCTCGGTAGAACAGCCAGACAGCTTTTACTCTCACTCAGACGTCAGTAATTTACAGAAAAAGTCTGTTTTCCATCAGCACTTTGTCTACAGAAGTAAGAATAGGAATACATGTTCCGGTGCCACAGAAATGGAGACAAGCATGGATGAGATGGACACAGCTGTACAGGGTGGTAGTCAACCTTAAAGGTGAACCTATAGTTTTATTTAACCTTTATTTAACCAGGAAAGGTCCCATTGAGTTACAGTAACTCTTCCCCCAGGGAGTCCTGGCCAAGACTGGCGGCAAAAGGTTTCAAAAAAATATACATAAAAGACAGGACAAAGGTTACATACTACACCACAAATCTCTGTACATACACTATACGTACTAGCTAATTATACTCAAGCTAACACAGACATAAACCTTAAAGGGCACCTAGTTAAAAACAATTACACTGTTCTGTCAGAGTTGACTTTAAAAGGTTTTTAAAAGTATTAAAAGGTGGAAGTGATTCTAGATTTAGGGTGTTTTGAAATTCATTCCAGACATTTGGTGCATGATGAGAAAGCTGTTTTACCCCAAGTTCTGTTCTTGTTGATGGAATAACTCATAGTATTTTTTCTGACGACCTTGTCCTGTAAACACTATTATGGTAAGAAAGCAAGTTGAGCTGTGCGCTCAGATACTGCGACCGGAAGGCTAGCTCCTACAAACCCGAAGTTTTCGGCTTTATTGCTGTAACACGTATTCACAGACAGAAATGGCCTGTAGCCATCGGAAAGAAAGCGTGGGGTTTGAGGATGATCCACCTAGCCAGATTGATCAGATAGGACCAGCCCATCAGCAGCGGGTGCTATCGTCCCAGGAGGAGAGGAAGAGAGCCAGGATAGCTTGGACTTTCTTGGACTGCTCCTTCCTAATGTCTGGTTTTGGACAAAATGCTAAATCAGACACTGTTGTGCCCACACCTTCACAGAGACCACTGCTTCTGTTTACATTCAGATGCACATTTAAAAGATGACCTTTAGAATTATTTCTATATATATATATATTTTATACTGTATATATTGTTTTCTTTAGTTTTATATTTACTTTTATTTTGTTATACAGCCTTGTGTCATAATTACTTGATTATAGCTGTCACTACGTTGTTCTTTTGCAGCCAACAGAGGTCACATACTGTAAGTTGAGCCGCTCTCATTGGCTGCTCTTAGTTTCGACTCGTCCGAACAGGAAACAATGGCGGCACGTCTCTGTCCACTAATTATATACTGTCAGTGAGGAGCCTATAGAAATAGATCCATGTAATTCTTCAAATGACGCAACAGAAGTTCACAGCTGCTACCACGTATTCTGTGCATAAATAACAGCCAACCCCAGTGCGCAACTCAAACACACTGTCGCACTGAGTGATAACAGGAAAGGAAAAAGACAATCATGTCTGATTATCCGGCCTATTAATATGCAGTTTTTCCACTGCACTTCAATCTGTGAATCTCCTTTCAAACACATTTGAAGGATTCCCAAGGTGTTGTTGTCGTTGTTAAAAATCACAAAAGGAATCAGTTGAGGAGGAGAACATGACGATACACGAGTGCCAAAGAAAACAGAAAATAAACAGTAATTAAAGCTGCAAGCAGCGACGGTCGAGGCCTCGCACTCGGCGCGTGTCGGGGTGTGCTGCGGCCAAGTCGTGTGCCAGCCTATTATGTGTGGACCACAACATGAAAAATGTAATGTAAATCAGATCAAAATTGCCACACGCTTGTCTACGTGTCTTGGGGGCTGATTCAGGGGGGCGTGGCTAAGCACAGATCCAAAAACACATGTTAATTTTTTCTGATGTTGTGATGCTCTGTGATGTAAATCTGTGTGATGTTGTCGAGCAGAAAACATCAGAAAAAGTCATGACAAAAACAGAAGTTATGGAGAAACGGTGACAAAAATTTATATTTTATAGTTTTAAGTACTAAAAAATCTGAAATATATAAAATTTGTAGTTTATGTGGCCTAATTACACAATTGTGTCATTAATAAAAACAGGAGAAGGGAGCTTTAGATTTTAGTAACATGTTGTTTAATGCGCAAGAAAAGTCAATAGAACAAAACTAAAATAGAATAAATGAACCAGGGATGAAAATTAATATTAAAAAAATGTGTCCTTCACAACAAGATTGTTGAAAAAGATGAAGATGTAGTTACCTTTATGCTACCTCCAAAAAACAAAACAAAATAAAAATAAATAATAATGCTAATTAATTTGACTATATTGCTTTTATTAATAAAAAATATATATTTACATTTTACATTTATTTTTGTGTCAAACACAACAGGAATTGGCTGTCAGAGATAAAATATAATTTGTGAAGAGATCTTAATCTTTTTTTAGCAACCACAACCGCCCGAGACCTCTGACTTTAATGACTCTGCTTGACTTTTAATTGGACAGGAACCAAACAGTAGCACACTGGGCCACTCTTCTCCATACAGCAGTAACTTTTATAACTTTGTAAACTTCCTGGAGTAAGTGTGCACTCTCTTGCCGCTGCTGGTGCTGTTGGCAGAGCGTGAGGCGGCGGCGGCGGCGGCTGCGGCGGCTGCTGAACCCTCTGTGATATTTGTATCATCTCCGGACGCCTCGACACAGACACAAAATAATTACATCAAAGGGGTTGTCGGCCGTATAAATGGTGTTATAACTCAAATCTAAGAGATACCAGATGTATTATTATTTTTCTCTCGCGCTGCACTGTAGACTGAAACAGAGGCAACACAGTTACAGAGGGGTGGGTGATGCAATTTGGGGGATTTTATCTGGGCATGAGCAGACAAGACGGAGGAAAACAAGATAAATCAGAGGAAGGAAAATGAATTAGAGAGAAAGAGAGAGAGAGAGGGAGGGAGGGAGGTACGGTGTTTTTATCTGGAGGCAGAGCACTCACATCTCACACTCCATCTCAGACTCAATCTACACCCAACTGCTGCCTCAACGCATCCCAAATGAAACACGCGCACACACACACACACACACACACACACACACTCACACGCACTGCAAAAATTCCTGACTCTATCAGGGGCTGAAGGTTTTCCTGTACTTTAAATGGTATTTTTCCTTGGGAATACTAGGATTTCTTGGTATCAATGAGCATTGAGTTTTGCCTGACCCGAGCCAAGCCCGAACCATGGAGGCAATTCTGGGACCGACCCAAACCCGAATGTCTGCTTTAATTAAAATAAACATTGAATTAATATAGTTTATTGCAAGCTGAACTACCTTGTGCATATAATGTACTGTAAATTATTGTCAAAACTAAAACTAGAGAATCAAACAATACATTATTGATGTTCAGGGAAGAGATTTTGGCCAACACAACAGTATCAGTTTACAATATTTAACCACAATCCCACACTACATTCTAATGCTAACCATTGTTTTTACCAATGACAGGCACAGATTGTTATTCTAACTGAAATGGTCTTCATTAGTCTAGTTTGGTCAAAATAAACCCTTAATTTACAGAGTTAGATGAGAAAATAGTCACGGAAAGGGCTGCCTGTAGCTTTGTTGGCTAATCCCTGGGGGGAAATGTGTCCACTAACAGTAGTCGTCGTTTGTTCCACTAACAGTAGTTTGCTGCTACATTCATGTTTTTAATCTCACATATATAACCTTTAAATAAGAAAAATAAACTGTATTCCACAGAGTGAAGTATTGAAAAGGTAAGTATTGTATTGTATTTAGGGGAGATCAAAAGTTCAAATCAAAGCTTTATAAAAAAAGCTTTATACTGTGGGGGGAAGTTCTCAAGTGAGTTTCATCAGAACTCTTTTTAGTTCTGTTCTTACTGACAAACCAAGGACAAGAGAAATCATTGTTAGGGCATAATCCTTCTGGCTTTAAAAAGGGGAAAAAAGACTCAATCAAGACATTTTTATTGCTGAACTAAAAAAAACCCAAACAACGTTTTAAGTCTAACTGCTGAGAAAGATTGAGACAGAGATTTTTCCACAGTGTCTCTGGCGTGTGTCTCTGTACGAATGGAGATCAGCCCTCATACATATACATGCATATGTAGGCAGTATGAGACACAATGCATACAAGTTATGAATACACACACACATACAAACATATGCATGATGGCACATTAGCATGCAGTTTGCAGCACCGCGCCCACAGAGCCACTCAGACGTGTCAATCTCCCCTCCGAGCTTTTCAAGCCGCTTCAATTTCGTCTGATCTCAAAGATTTATGAATTTGGAAGTCAGCAGATAACACATCCCCTCATATCACCGTTAAGCCTGTCACAGCGCTGCGTCGGAGGGGTGAGGAGGGGGGGCAGATGTTTTCCTCCCTTCATGAGCATGGATAAGCACGGTGGCTGTAGGATGGGGGGGGGGGCTGTCAGCCAATCAGACGCTGTTGTTGCCACTGGCTCTCTGGCTCAAGGCCGCAGATTCTTTCAGCTTCTCAACAGCCTTGTCCACCTGACACCGAAGGAAAAAAATATATATCTGGATGTCTGCTGAAGTGATGTGAGCGCGCAGATTGAAGCGAAAGTGAAAAACATAAATTTTACGGTTTAAATAAAAGCAATCCAATCTGGCCGGGCTGACATTTTGCCGGGCGGCTCTGGAAAGGACAAACAGAGATCGGAGGCGGTTATCAGATCCACAGAGGGAACTTTACAGAGAGAGTTCAACATTTGAATTTCAGTGGACGCACACACACACACACACACACACACACACACACACTTACACTTATATTTATTTATTTAATTTACAGATGTATGCAGAGATAGCCGAAGGCAAGAGCAGATTGTGCATCCATAGACACCAGTATGGCCCTTATAGTGAAGTTGTAATGTCCCCAAGGGCCAATTTGGCTTGCAGTCAATAGTAAATACAACAATTAATTAAAGCTGCAAGCGCGATCATCATGTGTACACCCCACCGATTGATCAGCACACAAACCTTACTTCCTGTTTCCAGTAGGTGGCGCTATGACTATGATTATGTATTGGCACATAGATGTGTTCAGGGCCACACTCTTATCAGACATGAAGTTACGTTGAGATTGGACCATGTACGCTGAAGTTATGACAACTTCCTGTTTCATGGCAATATGTCAAAGTTTAACGCCACACCACAGACAGGCCGTTCGACACGCAGTCATCAGCTTTTAATTACGATGGTCTTTAGATTGCACTGACCAAATCTAAAGTCGATCCAATCAAATTCTGAAGAGGAGTTTGTAAAAATACAGCAGGTGCAAATCGCCAAAAATGAAAATGAAAATTCAAAATTTGCGTTAGGGTTATGGGTCCAAGAGGCTTTTGTGGCACATGTCACAAATTGACAAAATGATCTTGAACTGTAGTGAAAATGAACTGTGGACACCAATTTAAAAGCTTTATCTGAGATTGAACTTCTCTTGTGGAGTAGTTTGTCTGAACTGAGCTGTAAACTGCTTCAGTTAGAAAGTTATCTGTTGTATTTATGGACTCTTTTTATTCAAACATTGTTACATTTATTTACTGTTCTTGTTTTATTTCTCTTGTGTAATGCAAAATGAATCATTTCTAATGGAAACTAGAAAATGAAAAGTTGTTTTTCATCAATTTCCATTCTTTGTAGCCCTGAGACACAGCTTTGTGTAAACTGTTGAGTCGGCCTGTCAGACGGACTGACAGACAGCTTCTCCGTCCCGACAGATGTTTGAATCCTTCATCTGCTGCAGCTCAAACTGTCCACATCAACGTTTTCTCTCCAGATGTGACACTTGAGTTCTTTCTCAAGGACCTTCAGCTCCGAGTTGAGCTGAATATCCAGCTGACGGTCTCTGCGTCTGAGGCCTCGCTCCTGTCTGAGGATTGACACCACAGTTCTTCTACTTAAGTGGGACCCGGAGGTTTTGTGGTTTCCATCTGCTCGCGGTAGCTTAAACTTTTCTCAGCACTCACGAAGATGGAATATGGTACGACAACAAAAAGTTGTTACCTACCTTTTTCATCCTTGGTCAGGTTTCAGTTTGTGGACTTTGAACACCTTTACTTTTTCTTTTACCACACTCATATTTCTTGTAATATTTCATCTTTGTCCAGATGACAACTTGGAAAATGTAGTTTCTACCAAGGCCAAATAACTAACAGCTGTGTATTTCCAAAGTTGAACAGTGTGAGCCACTATGAGGACCTTGTAACTCAGCTGCAGCACATCGGTCACTGCAGATTGACATTGTTAGATTCCAAAGTGTTGTGTGAAACTTAAGACTAATTGCGTTAGTTGTGATTGACAAGCTAACTTATGACTTGGTAGTTAGCTGGTAATGCTGGTGATACAGTTTAGCATGCGGAGCTATCCACTTCACTCTCAAACTGGACAATACATTAGCACAGTTTATTGTAGGGTGACCTTATTTTCAAACCGCACGCTGCTCCATAGCCACAGGTTGCTGACCCCTAGCTTAGCGCTTAGCAAACCTACCGAGCGTCGCCACCATAGAAACCATGAATGCAGCATTTTCATTGCCGGGTACTGCCAGGTAAAGGAGTGAACTTCCTGGAAAATGACATCACAGCTAAAGTTAGCATACTGACTCATTAGCCTTATGCTGTGTCTCAATTTGAATACTTCCATCCTTACACTAGCTATTGTTAGTACATAGACGCTCCGTCTAGTTGTTAATCGGGGTAGAAGAAGGAGGTGACGCAGTAAACGTCATTTCTTGTCAGTGTGCAACAGCCTGTCTCGATGTGAGACGACACTATGCTGCTAAAATCACAGTGTATTTTCATAGAAGTGTACTAATGGAAGCATTGGATCTGAGACACAACATTAGTCTTGACACCAACATGTTGAATGATTGACAAGCACACAGACAAATCAGTGTTGAATTCAAAAGCAGGGTGCATTGTTGATGTTTCTATATTGGGTTGGGTAATAATGAGTGGGACAGAACATGATAAACGTCTCTATTACAAATGTTATAATATATGGTATTTATTGATTATTATATAACTATGATTATTATTGTTTTAATTGTGTTGGAAATACTACAGTGTTTGTTGGGACAATCTTGGACAAATTGGATCGTCCAGTCACTCTAGTTTGTTGTTTGTCACCTGCATGCCATTTCTCTTCTGTGGAGCAGTCTGTGCTCCCAACCTAGCAGCGATATATAAAGTCAGACAGAACACAGCTAATATGCTATTCCAGCAAAGATCAGCAACTGGTAAGTAAAGAAAATGTGTTAGTACATTGTTCCAGAGTGTGTCTGTTACAAATACAATGCTGTGTTATTAAACTTTTTGTCTGGTTTGCTTGTGTCTTATATTTTGAATCTTAACATTTCATTAAAGAAAATTCATTTTGTTGTTCGTGCTTGTATAGATTTTGTGCATTCTGTATTATGTTTGAATAGTAAAGTAAATGTTGGCCACTTCACGGCAACGGAAACAGGCAGTAAACACAACACAGACATATTATCACTTTATAATGATGTATCCAGCTTGTTTGCACACAGTAGTTTCTTTACACAACACAGAGCAACAGGATCAATCGGCTACAGCGTGTTCAACCTGATTAATGTAATATTAATCAATATGTTTTTGGTTTCCACCGACTCCAGAGAAGAAGATCTGCTTCTTTAGCTGCTAAATGTTCTACTTCCTTTGTACCAGCTAGTCTGTATGTGTCTGCTGTTTGGTGGTGGGCAGGAAGTGCACAGTGGCTTTTAGAGCTTTTTAAACAGCTGCAGCCGCTGGAAACAGCAGTACAAGAGCAGAGTGAACCAAAACAAGACAATTACAGGACGAAAAATCCAAATCACTGAGCTGAAAGATGCTCTGTGGAGATGTGCCATCCTCAGAGCCAGTGGGTTATAATTCTGAGGGCTCCCCGCTACTAGGAATAATCGTTCATGTACACATAGTCATTTTATATAGTTAAAAATGTTGTGTAGCTGCTTTTAAAGCTAAATAAACATGAGAAAAACAAGAAAAACTATACAAAAACTGTTGTTATATGTTACAATGTTACATAATAATTATGTGAATTATTCACATCGCAGCGACCTTTTCACCTCTAAATTGGATCAAAACTATCCAACCCGTCAGTCAGAGATGATGATATGTTGGGTAATCTCAACTGTTCAGACTGCATACCACCCAAACAGCAGAGAGCTCCACTGTGCTTTTTCACCAAGGCCCATCATGCACTGCTGCGAAACTACAACCCCTTCACCTGAACAAAAGCAAAAGAAAGAAAACTCAAGGTTTTCTGTTCAGTGCTGACACACTGGATGTAACAAACAGCCGTCTGATGGTGAGGGAGAAGTGTGAGGAGGATCGGAGTGAAGTGAACAGACTGTCAGAGCCTCTGAGCTGCATGCAGGTATCGGCGAGTGTGAGCACGCGTCACGCAGTGGTTTACCCTCGCTGCTCTGACTGATGTTTCGACAGAAAGACGCTCCGCTCTACAATGACTGTTGACAAAGCAGCTGTTTGACCGGCCTCTGTTTTGACAGCGCTCACTGCTTTCAAAGAACAGCAGTTTCTCTCTTTTTTCCCCCTCTTTTTGTGGTTAGGTAGATCTGTTTCTGCAATGTCCTTCACCTCGTCTCCTCTCCCCCTCAGGTTCCCTTTGATTCCTGCGGCAGCGAGTGTTCGGATTACAGCTCCTCAACACGTCCATCGCCCTGAGCGAGAGTCCTGTTGTCTACTGTACCTCTGAAACTCGGAGAAACAGGCAGGTCCGGCCGGACCGCGGCATTAAATATATATAACCTGAGAGGTTCAAGGGGAGTTCAGGCCAAGACAAGACTGTTCAAACATTTCCACACTGAAAAATATATTATTGTTTACCTCAAAAAAAAGTTATTACTGCCCATATTATGGCCCCGAGTTAAAAAGGTCACAGAGTTATCGCAACATGCTTTTTACCAGTTCTGCAGGGAGACTGTCAGAGCAGGTCCACTGTTGGCGAACCAGGAACCAGAGGCTGATACCTGCTGCGTGTACACAAAGTCAACAGACAGTAACAATAACCAGAAAATAACCAAAATTTGTCTTATCAGCAAATCCACAAAAACACACCCAACAATGACATTGTCTTAATAAAAGTGCATGTTACAGCCTGATACAACCTATTCCTCTGGGCCGCACACCTCCAGTCGGCTAGACTAAATTGGTTTAAGCAAGGAGTACCTATGGTTCCAAATAAAGCAGTTCCACCTTAAAAATCCTTCATCTGGTTCCAATCTACGGTTAAAAAGCACCAAGATCTGAACAGTGGATGGTAAAAATGTAGCTTCAGACTGAATAAACAGGCACCCATGAATACTTATCTACATCCGCTGCGTCTTTTAGTCCTTTCTCTAGTGGTTCTCTCTTCCAGTGCACATTGCTGCTCCTTTATTTCCATGTTTTCTGCATTCAGACGACAGTGTGTGACACTGCACTAGCAAAACGGTTCAATACAGCTTCAATACTGTCAATAAAGCAAACGGAAGCAGAGAGAGACATATGGCGTTCACCGCTTTAAAGTGGAAATATTTCAGCCTGTATACATCATAAGACAGAAAAGACCATAATAAATATAAATACATACACACCATATAGTCTGCTACACAGAATTCCTATTACAGTGAATGAGTGAGTGATTTTGGGCAGAGACACAGACACAGGAAGTATAATAGGAAGGGCGGCCTGTTGTTTGTTGCTTCAGCTAATGGCTTCACTGGTGAATAATTACAGTCAGACCCTGCTCTGCTAATGGACGCTCACATGACACACACACTTTAGCAAACACATGCATGTGTTTAAATACACACACACACGAGTGCATGCAATTACAATAAGACAAGACTCAAATGAGATGTCTTCTACACACACACACACACACACACACACACACACACACACACACAAAATGAATAAACACACAATTACAATACGACAGGACATAAGTGAGCTCTCTCTCTCTCTCTCTCTCTCTCACACACACACACGTATACAGATGCAGGCACACACATTTCAATAAAAGAGAGGTTTAAATGAGATTCTCCCTCCATCTCTCTCCCCTGCTCACACACACACACACACACACACACACACACTCTCTTCCTGTCGGTGAGTGAAGTGTCAGGTTAAGCAGAATGAATGGACTCGCTCTGAAAACACAAATTGCAAAGTAAACAGATTAGAGTGAAAACAGACTCCTCCACTGCTCCACCCCCTCAAACCACTCCATCTCTCCATCATCCATCCTTCTTGTCTCTCTTTCCCTGCATCTCTCTCTTTGTCTGTTTTTTTCTTTGTCTTCCCCCCTCTCGCTCTCAGCCGCTGCAGCATTTCTAACAGCAGGATTCCAGCTAGCAATCAATTTATTTCAGTGGAATCAAACTCAATCACCGGCAGCGGTGAGTTTAACTTTGGGGAACTTGAACACACATATTTGTGTTGTTACCTATAGAAGACTGACTGTACTGGAGGATCAACTGCAGCACAATGGAAATGCAGCGTGGTCTGCAGTCAGTCGAGTCAATGCTACAATAGGTCGTTAAGAAGTTAGTGAGTGAGAAATGGTGCCAGTCACAAAAGTCAATTAAACAAGTAGGAGTCTACAGGCATTCAAATATAAACTGAAATATGGATATTAGTACACTGACAGTGGTTTGTAATGTTTCATGTTTTCAGTGTTGCATATTTGACTTTAATAAATGTAATAAATGTACCCAGGACAGCAGCATTTACTATCAAAAGACCCATTTTGCACCCCCCAAAAAAATCTATAGAGCCACAAAACATATTTGACAAACATAGTAGCTAATGAAGCCAGCAGCATTGGTGGCGAATGGCCATACAGCCGTATTATTATTAATCTTTGTACAGTTCTTCTCTGTGTTGCTGTGTCGCTGTTTCTTATGTGAGAGTGCGCACTCTGCCTTGAAGGGGATCGTTGGCTGGCTACGTGGTCTCGGCTGGCTGAGCGTCTGCTGCTGGTTGGCTCCTCCCCAACATCCACAGCTTTTTAAACGCCTGAACTTCCAACCTCTCGAGGGACAGAGACTTTACAGCAGCGGCTCCGTTTCATTTCATTCCATTCCACAGATCTCCTTCTGTATTGAATTTATCTGTTAAATCGTTCCATGAGTCGCTTGTGAGTATATTTGAAATTTGTGTAAATAAGAGTATTCTATGTTTCCCCATCATTCTGGCCTTGGTTCACCCTGAAATACTTAGTTTTTGTTGCACTTCTTCACGATTGTTGTGCGTCACCTGACTTTACTGGTAAATCCGTGTCTAACTTTGGTTTGGGGACCAGGTTTTATGTTCTGTTCCTACCGGCTTAGACAGCGACATACATAAAGGAATCTTTATGGAGTCTCAAGACCAGTAGCATCCGTTACCAACAATGTCAAGCTAGCATGACGAGCTAAATTCTGCCGATGGAAAAACTGGCATGTTCGTCAAATGGGGATACATGTAGTCCTAGGGGTACTTTGGAGTATTGCAGGAGGTAGAGGCTTATAGATATCAGTCAAGCATAATTCCTATAATAATTGCATCATCAATGAAATGATGGTAAATGTAAATCAAAGTTCGATAAACCACAATTTATATTCAATATTCCTATTCTGCAAATGTTACCTGCTATAAAACCTCACAGAAGAAGAAGAAAGCATTAAACACGTTCCTAGTGATGTTTGTTCACTGTGAGCGGCGAGGCCGTGTCAGTATCGAGCGACACACCAAAGTGGATTTGCGGTCAAAGCGTAGCTACAATGCAGCCGAAAACAGGGAGGGAGGAGTGAAAAAGAAAGCGCAAACAGTCAACAAAAGCAAAGACACAGCCTGTGCCTGGAAAGGAGTTTGATCACTGCCACAGAGAACCACCAAGATTCTCAGTGAATCACAAGCTTGTGCTTCTCTCCAAAGTGCAAAGTATCAGTAACAGACACAGCTCAATGCGACGACAATGCCGACGTAGCTTTACTGCGCGGTGACAAAAGATTGGTCTTACAAGGTTGTTTAATAAATCCGACTGATGCTGCAGCCCGGTGTCTCTTTATACGCAAATGCTTTGTGCTCACAGTCTGAAAATACATTTCAAAGGGGGAACGTCATTGGAAAAAAGTTTGAGACGCACTTTTTTGAATGTCTCACTCTGTAAAACCAGATTTGTTCATTTAACTATAAAAAAGATTGTTGAAACTGATTACAGCGCACAATTTTAAGTAAAAAACTCAGTTTTGTAAGCTAAAAACATATTCTTGATCAAGGAGCTTTAGTAATTTAAGTGACTTCATTTTGGAATTTTTACAATTTTTCTTAATAATAAGTTAAAAAAACTAATTAAATGCATCATAAAATATATATATAGTTTCACACTCAAGATACATGAGCTGCTTCATGCAGGGGTGTTTCTAGACTTTATATAACTAGAAAACCAATAGAATCCAATTTTTCTCAGATTTCTTGGAGTTCAGATGTCAAGGGATCCCTTACAGAATGGCTGTGCCAGATTTTCCAACACCAAAATGTTGCCTTCATTTGGAGTATTATTTAGCCTTCTTAACGACGTGCTAGCTGCTTGGTATCAGTGGATACGTTCGCTCATCTAGTTTGATATAATCCAAGTATCTTCACTCTAGCTTTAAAAAGGAACCTGCCTTAGCTTCTAAAGGAGACATTACGCAGTGGAAGAAGTAAGGATAATGTGGTTGGCCAATCAGATTTCAGGCCTTCTCTTCTGGCTCCAGCAAAGTAAAACCTGTTCGTAAAGACAGAGCGGAGAGACACGGACAGGATGCCCTGCTCATCAATCGGGTGAACATTGACTGAAGTGGACTCTCTCTCTCTCTCTCTCTCTCTCTCTCTCTCTCTCTCTCTCTCTCTCTCTCTCTC
>JAGRRF010009836.1:1610815-1627568 GCA_019097615.1 Morone chrysops
GCAGTAGTAGTAGTAGTAATAGTAGTAGTAATAGTAGTAGTAGTAGACATTGTATGCATGTTGTAGTGCTGAAGTTGGATATGGCCTAACTCCCATAACTGCATGTTAACCTGCACCTGAATTACTAATTAGCAGTTTTTAGGTTATACTTAGGCGTGAAACATTATCATACCTAACTATTATCTATTAATTTTTTTCTGTCAGCAATGGGTTTCCCCATTACATCTTACAGCCAGAGAAACACACACACACACACACTACCCATCTTTAGACAGCAGAGTGTCAGCAGTGAGGTTGTCGAGGCCGTCGCTGCTGTGAGCTGAGCGTCTAGACGAGCTTGGCAGCAGAATATCTTCGTTTCGTTCTCTTCCACGAAGAAGCTGGCGGCTGTCAGCGCTGCAGACCGGTCGGCTCTGCTGGCTGTCACCTACATTCTGTACAGGAAACTATCACTGACAGCTGTCAAACCCCTCTTCCTCTTCCTCATCTTCCTCCTCCTGGCATCGCTCCTGCCAGCTGACACTGCCCTGACAACTGGCCATGATGCCAGCTCACTTGCATCTCATCCATAAGGCACCACGCTGTTGTCACTGCACTTAACTTGCATGCAAAAAGTATAAGGACCCGATTTATTTCCCGCCCCCGATGACACCCACAAAGTGTATTCTTGGAGGAACTCAGTCAGCGTATAAATAGTGAAAAACTGCAGATTCAGGAAAGGGAGAACCGTCAGCGTTTTTTCCAGCGATAAGGAGGCGTTAGTGCTTCAGGGCCAAGGTGTCACCTGCGGGGGGAAACTCTCTCTGCTGTCACCTGCTGTCAACCATCTCCCATCAACCCTCACTGGGTTGTGTCTCCACTGGCAGTGATGGCGGCAGGGGGTGAGGCAGGAGCCAGTGGGTGATGGCTTTATCACAGCAGGAAGTGGCCAGAGGGAGGTGTGACTGCTGAAGTCACATGGACTGGTCAGGTTATTGGATGATATGGTACTTAAAGCTAAGCAGGGCTGTTTCTCCCAGTTGAAGGCCTTGGGCAAGACTTACTTTGGAGTTTCATGTTGAGTGAAAAATGTGTCAGCATGGAGTTTAGAAGAGAACTGAAAATGAGTTTACTGAAAGTGAACTCAAAGTGCTTTTTTTCTCTGTTATAGTATTAATGTAATATGGATGTTGCATTACTGTTGGTGCACCACATTGGTCCACGCTATGATCACTTGACCTTTCTTGTAGCATCATCAGGAAGTTCACATTTGTGCTTTTGTCTCTACAATTCTTGGATGGATTGTCATAAACTTTAGTTCAGAATGGCATGATTTTTTTTCAGCCTCATTAATTGTCCAATACTGATTTAAACTTTCTTTTATTACTAATTGGTAAATGTTAGCATGCTACTAAATTAAGATGGAACACAATACCTTCTTAAAGAAATTTAACTATCTATTAAAATATCTAATATGTAGACCTATGTTATGTATTGTTGAATTGTTTGCCTGTAATATTCAAAATGTTTCCAACAGTGTATTCTGAGTGTGAGAGTGTATCTGAAATCGGGATACATCACAGTGAGAAGGAAGTTAGCGATTCCATGCTACTTCCAGACATCAACGGCAGAAAATGACATACTTTAGCATGTTAGCATGCTGTTGGCGCAGCGGTACTTTTAGCTAAATGCTAAGTTCAGCCTCACAGAGATGCTACCACTGCTATAGGAGGAAGCATTATTAAATGAGACCGTCTGGTCTACAGAGCATTTCCTATTTACGCAACATGTGTCAATCAGCCCCCCCCCAACCGAACAGGCCAAAGGGGACTGTATATCGTCCATTAACTGATTAATAAGTGTGTTCCACCTTCAGTCGGGCCTTCAGAACCTGCACCGTCTCCACACTGCCAGCCTGGTTCTTTCAGCCAGATGGCCGAACTTTGCAGAGCCAGATAAAAAGTTCACCAACAATTGCGCAATCATCCTTTTAGCACAGCAAAACTGAGCAAACCTCCCTGAGACATTTTAACATTAGCTAATACTTCTGAATCTTGGGCAAGGTTGGATCCACCTGTCAGAACCTTCAAATTCAGTGAAACAAGGCTGCTTTGACGGAGCCTTTCAAAATGGTCTTCAAAAGCTGCTTTCGAAGCGTGTTCACACGTCCTGCTTACGTAGAAATCAGTTGTATGTGTAGTTGATGATGATGATGGCACTGGAAGGGCCCAGGTATCCTGAACATGTCATATCTGCAACCTCCCTGGAGTTCCTGTTCGGCGTCTGCAGGTTTAGCACTGTCACTGAATCACAATACGTCATAAATAAGCGCCGTGGGCTCATTTGTTCCGAACGAAGTGGCGCAAACGGTTACTGCATGAGACATGTCATGTTTATGACAACATTACAGAGACTTTATGATGTCAGGAGTGGGGGGGTTGTTTCTCGGCGCCTCGGTTTATTTACCAGGAATAACAGACACATCTCAGACGCCGCTCCTCTGGGATAACACATTCATGGATGCCACACTCGCCTCATTTCACGGGAGAGGCGGATAGATTGCTGCTCTCCCTTCTAACTATCCAATCGCTCTTTGTTAAACAAGGCACAAACCCAATTACAAAGTGCCACACGCTGACAGTTTATTAACATCATCGCCGCAAGAGAGAGTGGGAGAGAGAGGGAGGCCGGACGGCGGTGGGTGGGAAGAGGGGGGCGTACTCTGCTCTTCCTGTTTGAAGTGCGGGGATGAGAGATTGTCCTTCCATTCAGAAAAGGAGGTTTGTGTTTGGAGAGGCTGGACAGGTAATCAGTTACACTTCATATTCATCTTCAGTGTTTTTCAGCGAATGTGAGGGAAAACAAGCCTAATGCCTCGGGTCAGTGTTTCCTGTTTTGCACAAAGCTTGGAAAGGCTAATGGAGTAATATTTCTGCGCTGCGTCTGATCTCAGCTTCTGATCACTTCATTAAACTGATGTTGATGAATGCACAAAGCAGCCAGGGCGCGAGCAGACGCAGCAGATGCATCTTAATCAAGGAGAACAGGAGAGGAAGGTGGGATGCATGTAATTGCTCACTCACCATCCCCCCCTTCCTACTTCATCCTCCACTGTAATGAACTCATTCATGACGGAGCAGATCTTCCCCGTTGCGACAAATGAAGAGGAACAGGGAGTAGACGTGAGCCGAGACCACCACCGGAAACCCTTGGACTGGTTGACTGCACACACGGGGCTGCCCACCCATTCAACCAGGGACCCGTGACTTAACCAATAATTTCAAATGTGCAGTTGGACAGGAACCAATAATGAGTTTCGGCCCATTTAACCTTTCAAACAACTTCCAGGAATAAAACCAGGAACTTCTAGGAGAATGTTGATCAATCAGGAGACTATATGAGTCAAATGTTGACTCTAAAATTACCTTTTCTATTTCTACTGTTACTCGTCTGTCTAACAAAACAAACATTTTCACATCTTTGCCTCAGTCTAGGTCTCCCAAAACTGATTTTTGATTGTTCCGAACTCGAGACTTGAGGTTATTTCTGCTGTCAAATCTTTCAACCCGACTTACTTAAGATTTGATTTTCTAAAGCAGCGGTTCTCAACCTCACTGTAAACAAACTAAAAGCAGAGAATTTCAAGGCTGTTGTTAAATTGTTGAGTTTTAAGTCAGATTTATTTTTTATATTCAAACATTAAGTTATCCTCTTTAAAAAAAAAAAACTTGAATCTTCAAAATCTATTAACAGAATTGTCACTATTTTTTCATTCGAATGCAAAACAAGACTTTTTGGCAGTTGACCAATCAGCACAGACCTTTTAGGATGCATTAACTACAACCCAGGAACTAAAAATCCTGCTTCCTCTGCCCACAACAGTTCAGTCAAAAGGGAAAGTTGCACCTGTTGCACCTGTACAGGGTTTTGTTGTATGCAACGTAAACAACAGGAAATAAACTTGAATCCACTTCCAGAATCCACTCATGTCTGGAAACTGTGAAATGGTGCATGAGCCTTTTAATGGGGCCAAGGTCGCCTACAAGTGCAGCGAAACTGGTCCCCAGGTGTCATATCTTACATTTTATAGATAAAGAGTAGACATTCATGAGCTACTGTCAGATGTGGATTCATTTTTACAGCCTCTTATTTTGAATAATAGTTTCTAAAAACTGTAAAAAAAAATGATATACTGTAAAATAACAGATAATGACAATGAAATTACATAAATTAACAGCTGGAAAATTTAAATTTAACAGTTTAATCTATCGAATACACAGTAAATATGTGAAAAAATAGACAAACATGTAAATTCACAGGCTATTTTTGTAATTGTATTAATATTTGCATGTATTTAACAGAAAAAACCCTTAAACTTACACGTATTGTAACTTTTTTTTACAGTGTACACAAAATGCTAAATTTAAAAGGAAATCATGGATATTGCACTGATATCAGAATCAAACCCCCTCCCCTCAGACTCTGTGTGTTGCATGGACGCAGGGAAGCACCCAGCACTCCTCCGTGGACAGCTTGTTCGGGTAGACTTGCCGTATCGCGGCAGCGGGCAGAAACATATGCAGACCATAAATCTGGCATACAGCTCGCCTGGGGCCGTCGGCAGGTTTACAGCCACTCAGGGGGGGCCTGGGGGGTGGGGTTTGGTGGCACTTTGTGGGCTGGTCCAGCCATTAAAATGGGCCACATGCCATTAGAGTGAACACACTGTGGCATAATGTTGTATAATTTCCCTCTACTTTAGACCGATTTATTATTCATTTTCCCTCCCGCAGGAGACGAGTCCTGGCCACATACACCAGGGAGAACAGACAGGAAGAAGCCTAATAGGTTGGTGAGTGTGTGTGTGTGTGTGTGTGTGTGTGTGTGTGCGCGCTTTAGTTACATACACATGGTCTAAGTTGAAAACCACTTATATATAAAACAGAATAATCAAAACACTATCCTTTTAGAGTTCAGGGAACTCATGACAAGTGCAACTTTTAGTTTAATCGCTGCTTTTTGCTGCTTATTCCAACTTTATAATGTTTTTACAACCTACAATGGAGTTCATTTCACAATTTAATTGATTTCAGGCTCACAGTTCTTCCCTGTAAAGAACAATTTAAAGAAAAAAGTGAACAAATCTGGCTTTAATTACTGTGTAATATGGACAAAAAAATCAGAAACACACTGACGTCGAATTATTTTGTTTCCAAACAGAACCTTCCTTTCCGCAGCGGATGAAGGCAAATAAGCCCCCCAACTTTTTGGGGGGCTTACTTTTACTTTTTAAAATATTAAAGTTTCAAGTCAATCCAATCAAATCTGTGTTCTGAGTTTAATACAATTCCTGAAAAACTGCACAAGTATAGGACATTAAATTCAAAATGGCTGACTTCCTGTTGGGTTGGCTTTTTTGTAAGTCTGGACGTGATACAGGAGCCTACAGATCTTCGTGTACCTCGGTGAAACGTGCTGCCAGGGCTGCTTCGTTGAAATGGCTTAGGGGGCAGCAATCGAGCTGTTTTACCACACTCATATTAGATGTCAATTTTCAAGCAAGACGTGAAGTCGGTGAAACGGTCTGTGTCCATTTCTCTATTGTTTATATTTCTACAGTCTGTAAGGGTCCACCGATCTACAGAATCGAAGGGTTTCATTAAAATTGAATGAGCTGTAAATAGAATTGAAGTCTGTACGCTTGTGATAAATCAGAAATGCTCCTTTAGCCCATACCTCTGACCTCGGACCAGACACTGAGGAGCAAAGTGAACAAACTTCTGCTAGCAGCCTGTAAGCTCACTGTAGCTCAGGAGCGTAATGAAATGGATCTCCTTCCACAGCTGTGAGTGTGAATGCAGGCTGACAGTGTAGTGTAGCTGGTGGGGCAGCCATCACTTTGGTTTGAGAGAAAATGTAGAAATAATGCAACTGAAACTTTTGAAAGACAAGCTCGTGAATCTGTTCTCCGGTAGCCCGTTGGTCCCTCGGGGTGGTCAGAGGTCACAGTGTGGTGCTCAAGGACACTTCAGCAGGTCGGAGGGCGGCCAGCTGCCGTCAGCTCGGAGCCGCTTGTGTCTCAACATTTTTATTCTTTTACAATCATTGTATTTGGCAGCCGAGCTTTTTTATTTATTTATTTATTTGCATAATGTTGGCAGTTTGCCGTCATTAGTCAGTGAAGAGGGACAGAAAATAAATGTGAGACGGAGGAAGAATGAGGACATCAAAGTACAGATTCAAATCCACTATAAAGGGGAAAACTTTATTTGGATTTAGATTTTACAACATATAAATAAATGTTCCATTATGTTGTACATAATTCTGTTTCTTCCAACAGCCAATCAGACTCATTTACAGATCACACTCTCACACACACATAAACTATGTATTTATTTCACTGCCTTTTAGTTTCTCATTTATTGTACCCCGAAGACATTCTGCATATTTCAGACTGCGTACACTGCTTGTAAGTCTACATCTTTATATACTGCAAGAGTGTCTTTGAGAGGTATAATAACTTTAAGATTAGTAGTTCTTATGAAGATGACAAAGCTGGAATTTTTATTTTGAAGGCAACATACAAAACCCCAACCGATCATTAAGCTACACAGTGCAGGGTCTGACGAAGGGAACCCATAGATAGAGCAGCATACGATACACGTTATAAAGCATGTAAATAAAGACCTGGAGAGGCCGGATGAAGCTGAGGAAAATGACTTTTAAAACCTTTTAAGGTTACATCCTCAGTTATATTTAACAATGTTACCCAATATTCATTCATTTCACCTGTAATTTAATGCTGAGAGTGTTGGAAATGGTTAAAAGCGGCAAAAGACTTAGGGTTAGGGTGTGTTGGTGTCAGAGTTAGGGGTTAGGGTTGTGCTGAATTGTAGTACTGACAACATTTTTGGTCCAATTCAGGCTCTGAAGTCTGTAAATTAAGATAATTATAACTTAAAACTGACAAATAACATTTAAGCTTTCCTATTTGAGACTTGAAGGCCTCCTTATCAAAAGGCCTTTCTTCTCACTTGGAAGGTAAGAGGAGGAAAATAAGTCCTGAGAGAGGCGATTGTCTGCGGCCTCGCCATCCAATCTCCAGTACCGTGGCGAGCGATCTGCCGCCGCTTTAAACCTGTGAGACATTCACCGTTCCTCCTTTAATCCTCCTGAGAAGACGGCCTGAGAGGGGAGGAATGCACCGGATCAAACGACCCCCTCTCCATCTTCCCCCGCCTCCTACCTGAAGACCAGAACAAGGTCGCTCTGTTTTCAGGGGGGATTCAGGGGTAACCAGAGCTGCCGCTGCCACCCAGAGACTCCCCCTCCGTCCCCCATCGGATCGCTTTTCCCACCTGAAGCTTGGGCCTTGTCCCGCACTAAACGACCACGATGTAATTAGCCTCGGCCACACAAAGACTTCCTCGGCCCGCGTAGAAGGGACAGACGTCTCAGTGACTCATTAGGAGACAACAGATTAGATAACGGGGGTCTAGGGTGTCCTTCACCCCGCCGTCCACCTGCCGACAGGTGAGCTGGATGCGAGCAACGCCGCCCCCAACTTCTCTACAACTCTCATTACCTGTCGGGAGCAGAGGTTGTGATCCCTCCCACAGGACCCGCTAATGGATGTAACAAGAGGGGCAGGCGCGTTGTTCAGCCACAGGGTCGAGTTTCGGAGGGTGAGCGGGGTCATCCTGCGAGGGAGGAAGGAAAAGAGGAAAGGGAACAAGCTTGCAATGAAATGGGAGATGAGGGATGTAATTGGATGGTGATGGATACCGATCTCACACACACACACACACCCTGACCACTTTCTCTGAAAATAGACATATGAATGATCCAGGATCTGACACTGTGGATACAATTCCACGTCGATATTTGTGGTGGGTGGGTGTCACACGTTTTCTACATCAACTGGTCTCATGCAACATACGTAATTAAACACACATTAAGCTCCAGATTTGCGCTTTTGAGTTTCCTGAACCTGAAATACACAGAAAAAGAGTTTCAGCCTTCACTCTCTGAGAGCTGCTTTGTCGTCTTTCAGAAAGCGGTGAAAGCCACTTCAGGAGCAGAGAATATGTGAGATGAACATCTCAAAGTAGAATTTTGCACATGAAACATTATTAGAGGCTTCTTTTGGATGAACTGTAACTTTATGGCCACTGATTCTACACTGGTTCTTTTTCTATTTTTTGGGTATTTTTATGCCTTTATTTTGATAGGACAGGTGAAGCCCCCCCCCCACACACACACTGTTTATCATATGAATGACGGTTTATGTAAAATTTAATTCTGTGCATACGGCTATGCTCAGGGCTTCCTTTCCCAACTGTATGACTTTTACTATTCATTATTTATATTTATTTTAATTATTTTATTGTTCCTTTTTACCTTTTACCCTTTTCCCCCTCCTGTTACTGCAGGTTGTGGGTGGAGCTATGGCTAAAGCACATTTCCTACCCTGGTGGGACAATAAAAGTATGTTCTCTTTAGAAGAATATTTCCCTTTGAGCTTCTGTGTAGAGAGACACAGTTTTTTTTTTTATCCTCAAGGCTGGGCTGGAGTGTCTTTGAATTTAATTAAACAACCAGTTTTCTTTCCAAACCTCGAAAAAGCGATGAACAATGCAGGGCATTTAAATTTTGGGTGTAGTAAAGGTTGACAGGCCTTTGTTCAAGCATGACTGACACCCACCTGGTAGAACAAATTGACACTTAGACACCGGGAACCTTGAATACGTCCAAACACGAGACAAAGAAACTCTGAGGGCCTTGGATGTTCATAACTTCACCAAATTACTGCATTTTGAAAGTGAAAAACTAAAACTTTTTGTTTCCTTAAATGAATTTCTCTTCACTAACACTGATACTTAATATATGTTAATGTATGTAAACTGAATCAAGTCATTCCATCAGCGTAAAAAAAGAAGCAGGAAAAAAAAAACTAGGTGGCTTTTACCCTCCACTGCATCTGTGATACGAGGACCCGCTGATGGCTCTGCAGTTAAAATATGGAGTCTAATCCGTCTCCAAAAACGCCGTCCAGGTCGACGAGCTCATTTAAAACTTCCTGACAGACAGGACTGACAGCTGATCCTCTGAATAAATGGAGGGGCTCGTCAAAAAAGAAGACTTGTCAGGGAGGGCAAAGACTGCGGCGGCCACGACTCTCAAACCTTCCGCCTGCCTGTGGCCGCGGGCTGTGAAGAGCTTAGAGTGAAGGAACTGATGATAGAATGAGTTTTTGAATATGGAGTGAGTCCTTTTTAAACCTAATTCCTCCCGGTCTTGCCCCAGAAATACAGATCTGACAAAAAAAAAGGAAAAAAGAATCAAGGGCAATCGAATCAAATCCTGTCAAAGAGGAAGAGGGCGGGGCAGTGACAGAACAGAGACTCTTGGAGCCGCTGACATGTGGTTTTGTACTTGATCTTCAGCTTTTATTTGTTAATTAGCATCGACTAATGTGTTGCAGTGTTTGCTCGACACCATGCAAGCTCTGTGATTGAGCCAGCAGGCGCTCGCTACGTGGCGGCCGCAGAGCCTCTGAGGGTGCTGGCAGTTGATATCAAACCGCTCACTTCCTGTCTGATAATCACAGCTGAGTGGTCGTTATCGAAATGAAACCGGCTTTACGAGCTTCAGCTTTCATTCCCAGTCGACCAACAAAGAGACTCCTGACAGGAAACAGGCAATTAGACGGTGAGGATGTTTGAAGGAGCGATCTTGTGTCGTAAAACTGTGTTTTCTACCCTCCGTTTATTGGTTTCAGCTCATTTCTGTTTGCTGTGAAGATGAACCTGCAGAGTCCTGAAACATGAAGTTTATCAACATCACATGTCCAAAGATGTACATTTATATCGATCAATAGGCCGAGATTGACTGAGTGAGAATTTAAAATTAGTCCATTAATAAATAATGTGTTTTATCAGAGAGAGGAACAGGTACAAGTTCAGAACCAAACCAGGATAATAAGAATAAATACAAAGCTGCCAGTAAAGCAGGTAGTTAGGTAGTTTTAAAGCTGCAGCTTTAAAAGAAAGTTTGAGTTGAAATTTAGTGAAGACAGTGTACTTTTCCACTACATTACAGTGTACATGCCTTGTCTTTTAGACCTACAAATCTACCCCTGAACCCCAACCACCTGCCCCTAACCCTGCAGTCCAGAATGTCGTAAGAAGCCAAATTAATGGCCTCAATTATTTGAGACCTGACTTGATGTCCGTGTTAAAAAATTGCTTGGTTTTGGCAGCAATAGAGGGGCTGTGGTTCGGTCTGTAGACGCAAACTTTTAAGCAACCAAATAATGAAAAACCAGGTTTCCAGCTCACTGAACAGCTTTTAAAATGCAGAATGTTTTGTTTTTAAAAGATTTTTGTTAATTAACTCACCAGAATTTTATCTGCAAAACTTTGTTGCACCTATTTAATAATTTAAAAGCTCTTCTACGTTACTTCTAATCCAACCGTACTGTCCAGAATGATCGATTTGTTTTAAAATAGACTTGAGACCTGACTTGGTGTCCATCTTAAAAATAAAACCTGAATCTAGTGTATAAATCTGCAAAAATAACAAGCTATGTGGGATGAAATCATTTATATTCTTGTTCCAAGTCATCCTTTTCTTTATATATCCTCTGTCCTCTTCTCTCTATCCCTCCCTCTCTATTCCACTTTGCATTAAATCCACCATTAGATTCGCTTGGTACCACCAGAGCTTGTAGGCAATAAAACACATTGTTAAAGTGACATGTAATTACCCAGCCTCTCTTTTGACTAATTAAGTCAGTGCTGCCTATTATGTGGGAATGTATAAGGAAGTCAGGTGATCAATAACAGTGAAGGAGAGAGACAAGCTAATTTCTCAACGCTTGGATTGCTGAATCCTGCAATATCTCTGTCGCCATGTTTTATTATGGCTCCAGGTGGCAGACGGTCGATCTGCTCTGACATCATCATGCACGCCGCTCCACGCCATGCGGCCTGGAGATGTACACACAGATCTGAGAGTGATGTTCCTCTGCAATAAAACAAGACCCTTTTAATTTCATGCTGCCATAAACTGCCAGTCATGTTGATGATGGCAGCAGGGTTAGCTCAATATAGTGTACAGTGTTAGCCAATATAGAGTATTTTATGGTTTCATGGCTGACGCAGGCGAGCTTTAGAACAGGACAATTGATGGTTTAGATAATAACACGGACACATATAAAACTGATTGATGGATGTGTCCGAGATGAGGCGGGATGCAGTGACTCCGCCCCTCTGGTGCCCCCAGCAGATTAAAACTAACTAACCTGACAAAGACCGTCAGGGTTAAATAGCAAGCAGAGACATGAAGCCAACAGTTCCAGGTGAAAAGAAAAATTACATTTAAACTATTTAAGATTGCATCCTCCGTCATACTGTACCTGTATTTAACAATGTATGACTAAGAAATACACATTCTCTATATCAGTTTGTCTTCCTTCAACCTGACTGATCTGATATGGTGTGGAAACCTTGAGATTCCCAATGAACCTGTCAAATAAAGTTGTGTAGGTTTGAACAAAGCTTGGCAGCACAGTGTGAGTTTCGACTGACCTGAACCTCTTTCTCAGATTTCTCTTATGTTCAAGGTTTAGCTAAGAAGCTATAGAAAATAAGAAACATGAAGTTTGTCACATAAGGAATCCTGCTGAGCATTCCTTGAATAGATGAGAAATTACATCTACCACCACTTAACCTGTCCATTGGGTACGTAAAAAAAGCCTGCATACAACATACAGAACACCATAAATCCTCAAACAGTGGCCTTTATTTACCTCAGTGGCAGACAGACTTTTATTTAAAATGTCCTATGTTCCCAAGTTAATGCATCTTAAATATTTTCTCCAACATAAATTCAGTATAATGTCACTAATTCCATCTAAAGTCGCATTATGCATTCCTCTTTGACTTTCTCCCTGGATGGCCTTGCGTTACCATGAATGATAGGCAAAACTTTTTTCACATTAAAGGTCTTGCTGCCTTCCCTTTTTATGTGTAGGCTTTTAATGTGAAGCATTTGTTGACAGTAGCTTAAGATATACAATGCGATGCTTGCAGAAACGTTATGTGCCAGATGAAGATCAACGACCTATCAAAGCTTTTATTACGGGGACAAAAAAGATCTATGACTTGTCGAAGTGGTGGGTCATCTTCAGATCACAGGCACACTCATCTGGGCTCAATGACACTTGCACAACCTGGAAGGTATCATGAATTTCTGAGCACACTGGATTTATTGCAATGGAATCACTGCAATCAGAAGCTTTCACTTAGATTTCAACCATAATACAACCGTCCTGCCAGTGTTTCAGTGACTGGATTTTCCAAAAAAGAACTAGGGACAAACCTAGTGAATTCTCCTCTCCCTTGAAAAGAAATTTCCAATAGTTCTCAGTGGAAGAGCCAGAAAAGACACCACAGGTGAATGTGCAATGCAGATACTTCATTGAAAATGGGGACATTGTCACTGACATCAATTCAAAGGGGTAGAAGACTTTTTCTTTTAAGGTGTAGTGAAGTAAAAAAGTTTCCTAAACGGAAATACTCAAGTATCAGTAATGCTGTACTTAAGAACACTTGAATAAAGTAAGTAGGAGCAAGTAGTTACTTTCTACCTGGAAAGACTCAAGACTCAAGTACTAAGTCAAGACTGATAGAGAGAGAGTGATAGATATCCAATCCCAAATTGAAGTTTAAAGTCCTTCGCGTAGTTTTTCTACACAAACGAAATTACCTTTGGTATCATTTTTTCCAACTGGTGCTCAGTAACGTTAGTCCTTTATTGTTCTCTCCTGTAACCTGATTGGTGGGATTGGGGAAACAAGTGTCGACTTTCTGGCAATGAATAGTACTAGTTGATTAGTTGATTAGATAATTGGTGGCACACTTTTTTAATAACATACTTTTTTAATATTTGGGTTTGAGGGAAGGTATCAAGTAGTTTAAAGTCAAGCTTATGTCCAAGTTGAGTCTTAAGTCCTCAAATTTGCCACTCGAGTCTAAGTCAGTCACCTTTGCCGGGTCGTGTTCAGAGTTGGGCAGTTTCTTTTCATCTGACGAAACAGACTCGTTTGCCATCTTACCCAAGTGGAGAGTCAGGGGAGTCTTTCGTACTAATCAATATTACAGTATAAACAGACATTATTAAATATTTGATATTAACATGATACGAAGAAGAGTTTCTTGTCTGTCTGCAGATCTTTGTGCAGAACTTGGAACAAGGTCAGAACATCCTGTACCTTCAGCAGTCGGCAGAGAATCAGGAACATTGTCTGCCTGATCAGGATCTTCTCAGTTTCTTCTCTCTCCAACGTACTTGCCAGGCGAACTTTAGCCAACTCTAACGAGTGGTTTTATATTATTTTTTCTCCTTTTCTAAACCTCCGTCAGGAGGAAAATGGAGCTCCTGTCCGAGCTGGACTGAGAGGAGATAATTCACAGGAGGAGATAGAGGGAACGGGCTGAAATGAAGTGAAGAAAAGGGAAAGGAAAATTGATGGGAGGAAGGCGGCATAAACATGACGGGTGCTCTTGGTCCATCTCAAATGAAAATCCAATTTCAAAAAAGGGCCTGTGGAGTTTATGGGGGAAGAGAGGAGGAGGAGAAGAAGAAGAGAAGGGAGGGAAAAAAGCAAACAAAGAGGACCAAAAAATTGTCTGGCGAAGATGAGCTGTGGTGAGAGGCATTGCAAATCCTAAGGGGCCTGAGGAGAGACAATGATCTTCAATTACCAGCTGTTCTGTTCTCAATTTTAGACAAGAGCAAAGGAAATGAAGAAAAGGAAGAAGAGGTGGGAGGAGAAGAGGGAGGACGAAGGGGGAGATATTAGAGAGGAGGAGAGGGGGGTGAAAAAACAGAAATGGGGAAAGAAAGGGGTCGAATCACAGCAGAGCAGCAAGGACGGATGGAAGAAGATAAAAAGAGAACAGAACCTGGCAGAGGACGGACGTTCTAATTTTATTCATCCTATCCCATTGGAGCAGACACTTCTTCCTGGACTTCATCTCGTCCTGAGAGCCTCGCTGCTGACGCTCCATTTGCAGATCGTATCGTTTGTAAACACGCTTTCTTCTCGCCGTGTTACACCTGTCTGGCAGAAGGAGAGTTTTGTCATCAACCCCCCCTTCTTCCACCCCAATCACTCCCTCGGCGTCGTTTGCAATTCAAAACATCTTTTTTTCCCCCGCTGGAGTTGTGTACACAGGACTGAGCAGAGACAGTAGAAGAGTCGAGTAGAGTCGAGCAGAGTCGGGGTTCAGGCCTAATTCAACATTCTGCTTCTCTGCGGCTCAACTGGAGAGCAAACAGGATTCGCCACCTTCAGTCTCAGCCCATCAGATGAATAAAAGTACAGGTTTCATTTAGCTGATGTTCGAAGCACTCTCTGCTGCTGCTGCTGCTGTGAGTGAGAGATGAGAATTAAAGACTTTTATTCTGTTGTTTCTGATGTTCTTAGGACATTACAGAGTTCCAACACATCCTGGAAAATCTGGAAAATGAGCAAATACCCTGGAAATAATCTATATTATAATCTAATCTTAAATTTGACTGTTGGTAGGAGAACCTGTGCGGTATTACACCTCATCTACGAGTTTGTTTCACTGCTGTTAAACCCAACAACAGAAGAACCCCACATAAAGAAATTACTTACACGCGAGCTCGTGACTCATATTGTCGCAAGCATTCAACATTTCATCCACCACGTATCAGCCACTAGTTCCATTAGTTTGTTTAGCTTGTAGCCTTAAGTCTACAATAAAGAAGGAATATTTCCAGCTGCTGAATGTACGTTTTTTTTCCCCTTCTTCCAGGCAAGTTTCTGGCTTGGGGACGTGCACAATGACAAAAATTAAACTGGGGATGTGATCGGTGATAAAAAAGGTAAGGTTATAACTAGTTATGTTTTGGGAAGGTAACTGTAATATTTTAACTTATATTTATTAGTAATTAGTTGCACTACAAGTTACCACGTTCAGGTTGAGCCACATTCTTCCGTCTCGTCTTGTCTGTATTTGGCATCTCTTCCTCTGTGTCAGACATTTGATAGAAAGCAGAAGAAAAGAGAACCGGGTTTAGCTGTATGTTCTGGTGCTGAAAGAAAGGTATCAGCAGAAAAGATTTGTTCATTCTTTTTGAGTTCGGTTCCCATCAGATCTGGTGCGTGCTGTTTCCAGGAGGAGGACGTAGCCTTCAACTTAATACGAAGGACGATGAGGCATACATTTCTCTACTTTCATTCAGTACCAGCACATCCTGTTATCGAGCCCTGAACTCCTGTGGACCAACTATTAAAATCCCAAAAAGCTTAAAAGGTTCAATACATTTAGTGGTCTGGACCCGGTATTTAACCAAAGAAATACAACTTCCCAGCACTAATCTGCACATAAAGACAAAAGGGAGTCAGGCCAAAATACTCGCTGCGTGAAGATAACAGAGCAAAGAAAAGCTCACACATCCAGTGGACGTTGGCACAGCGGACAGATGGCAGTGGATCACAGGAGTGGAGCAGGCTGTTACAGCAGCAGATTGTTGCCCATGGTGGCAGATTTACATGTTCACCTACCACATATGGCTGGAACATTCAGCTCTACATGGTTATGTAGTCTACAATAAAGCATGGGTTCTTGACATTAGGTCAGTTCTGTAAATGTTCTGGAAACTATTCCAACTATTCCAACAACAGCCTCATATTATAATACTGGAATTTAAAGGACCAGTGTGTAAGATTTAGTTGCATTTAACAACCACCAATGCTCTCTCCCCTCTGTAGTTAAAAACGTATAAATATAATATTCCATCTCTGACAATAGATCATCCTCAATGTTACACACTGGACCTTTATAAAGCTGCGATAACTGAATATTTTTGGCTTTGGGGGCAGAGGAAACAAGTTATGGAATACATTATTATTCTCTTTTAACTTAATAATACAGTGTTAATGTTAGCTAACCGTTGCTTATTTCCACATCCAGCAGTCACGGACAACAAAGTCATCACATGGACACAAAGTCTAAATGAAGTGCGGTATTCTCTCTCCTCTAGCTCTGTTTTTGGTCTCTACCAACTCCTGAGGGAAATATCTGTCTCTTTAGCTGCTAAAAGCCCCACTATGATCACTATGATCTCTAACTGTATCTGTCTGCTGTTTGCTGCTGAAAGCGTCGCTCTGAGAGCAGTGAGGGTGAATCTGAACAGTGGATTAGATTCTTCACTCTGAACGACCCCTTTAACGTTACACACTGACTCCCTTTACACCGTTCATTGAACTGCGTATTACATCCAGATTGGATCCAGATTAGATTTTAACCTGATTACAATAAGACCTTGTATTAGATTCAGATTGAGATTCATACTTTATTGTCCTCAGTGGAGGAAATTTGTTTTCATAGTCTGTACAAAGAGCACCTTCAACATGGATTCAACAACACACACACTACACATAGCACACATATACAGACAATATACACATATCTACACGTATAACACGTCGCTAATTTGTCTGTGAGTTTAACGCTCTTATAGCGCTGGGTACAAAACTCTTTCCAAAGCGTGCCTTTTTGTAGAGCAGCTGTCTGTATCGATGGCCAGATGGGAGAAGGGTGAAGCATGAGTTGAGAGGGTGGCTGGGATTGTGTACTATGGTAGTGGCTCTGCGAGCAGTGGCAATATTAATGAGGGCTGGTAGGTTGGAAGTGGGAAGACCTATTATTTTGGAGGAAGTGTTAGTGATTTTAAG
>JAGRRF010009836.1:1666617-1684704 GCA_019097615.1 Morone chrysops
TAAATTAACATCATTCTCTCAAAACAGCTGATTTTTTTACTTAACTGCACATACATGCCAACAAGAAAATACCTAACTGGCATGTCATTGAACACAATGATGCTAACTTCTTCACTGGGACAGCGAGGGGTACAGTGATGGGGAGACTGGCCTGCTGCTGACTCATCTGTTGTTCAGTCTGCTACAAGAGGCAGGGGCAATGATTTAATATGAATATCTTGCTAAACGTTTCCCTGAACTGATTAAATGTAGGCTAACACTAGTCATTAAGCCAACAGGTTAACAGCACTCACAGACTATAGCTACACACCTTTCTTGGTGAACAACTGGGTTACACATCCTTTCCTTTGTCTTTCCTCTCTCTCTTTTCTCTCTTTCCTTTTTTGAAAACCAGATTTACATTTACTAGTCAACACTGTGATCACTGTAGTTCTGGCACATGACTGCAACTAAACACGATCACTGATAAGTGACAGGACCAAAGCATTTCATGCAGATACAGGGGGGTGGTCGGTCGATATGGATGTTTACTTTTTGGTCAATGGGGATATTTAACTTTTACTGCCAAAAACAAGTAAAAACAAAGAGATCATTCATTTTATTATTATTATACTTGAAATATATATATTGAATGATGATGGTTTAATAATTTTATATTAATTTTTACCTATTTTTTGGGGCCCTTGGAATTGTCCTAACTTTCCCCCCTATGCGGTACCCCTGCTGCTCTTGAATGCTTTGGATTTACAGTCAAGTTCCTGCTGTATTCGGAGGCTTAGTGATGGCAACATTTCCTTTTTAAAACATTTTGTCACTTTTATTAATATACAGTAAGTTACAGTTAAGTTAAATTTTGCTTCATTTTTCATTTCTGCTTCTAGTCGTGAATCTAGAGTTTTATGCATCTAGATGTAATTTAATACAGTTTATCAGCCACTGACTAATTTGATAAACTGCAGCAGAGATCAAATAAACTTTATCAAATAATAACTTTTTCTTTATTATCGTACGTGTTGAAACAGCTGGTGTCGCCTCTGTCGTTTAATATTTGACATAAAGAAGGACAACTGATTCCTGTCTGCAGAGGTTACATATGGATGCATTTATCTTTTCAACTACCTGATCTGCCAGAGAAAAAGTCACAAAGTGTAAATGAGGCATTTTTCCAGCTGTTAATTTGTCAGGATGTGCTAATTGTTTTTGTCTTATTAAATTGTAAATTGTTATCTTTGGGGGTTTTTTGGATTGTTGGTCGGACAAAACAAACAATTTGAAGACGGCACCTCATGTTTTAGCAAACTGTGATGAACATTTCTCACCATTTAATTAATATAATCAGCAATTAATTGCAACATTTTGACACACAAACTCATTTTATGGTGTGAATTTCTAATTTTAGGAGGCTTATTTGTCATTAATTATATATTTTAAGATTGTTTCCAGCTTTGATTTACAGCATGTTTTTAACTCTTCCTCATGTCCGCCCGTCTCCAGCTCCTATGGGTTTTCTTCTCCTCATCTTCTATGCCAGTGGTTCCCAACCTGAGGGTCAGGACCCCCACTAGGGGTCACCAAAGGCTTCACAGGGGGTCGAGAGGCCTTCTTGATTTTAGGGGGTGCTGGGAACCTTGAAAAATACAAATCTCAGCATTTTCTTCACTTTTGTTAAAAAAAAACTAAACTTTATTATTTGTTATTTTTAAAGTTCAGATTACACTGTAAAACCAGATAAGTTAATTTAACTCAAAATTCTACATTTTTGATCAAGTAGCTTCAGTAATTTGACTTAATTTTGACATTCTTATAAACTAGTAAAAGTACTTAATTAACACAAACTCAATTTTATGTATTAACGTTATTTTATTATCTAAACTTTGATGAACTATTAGAACAATGACACTGAGTATCAGGGAGGAGAAAGCAATGAATTGGTCTAAAAAGCAGCTTACTAAAAATATGTGTGATTGTTAAAGATAAACAAACATGATAGAGATGAGGATTATATGAAAAGATCCTAAAAATATCCGAAAAATTCATCCAAATTGCTAATGTCTTACTCAAATTTCCTGCAGTTAGTAAGTTTGGGTTTATTTTACAGTTTATCAGCGGTTCTGTATTTGTATTTAACTCAGTGATAGATAAGGTCCCTTAAGGATAAAGGATGGAAACCACTACTCTATTCTTCATCCTCCTCTCCGTCTCTGTCTCCTCTTTTCTATCCTTCACCTTTTCTCCTCCTCCTCCTCCTCCTCATCTTATCCATCCACTATCCATCATTTATTCACAGCGCCGTCTCTCCTTCACGGCAGAGTGATAAAATATCTTTGTGGTCCTCTGAACTAATTGAAGATTCTCTGGCAGAGCAGAGTCGAAAAACATCCTCAAGTTTCCTCCCGGTGAGAAAGAAAAATGTATCTGAAGCCAAAAGCAGAGAGAGAGAGAGGGAGAGACAGAGAGAGAGAGCGAGAGAGACGAGCCTCTGCTGGATCAAACTCTGCAGGAGTTGGCCGACTCTCAAACACCGTCTGAGATCGATCGAGGCGGTCTGTCGCTCTAATTGAACGCTCCCACAGGTCGAACCCGAAACCGTGGAAACCCAAACACGTGAACCGAGACGGAGGAGAGCGCGGGTTCCTGGCCAGAGTCCAGTCGGAGCGCCGTTCAACTTCAGCAGCTCCTCCCACAGCAGAGGATGCTCGACTGGCTCGGTCCTGCAAGGAGCCCGTTCTTCTTTTTTTTTTTTGGCCTTTTTATTGCGTTTATTTGATTGTGAAAGAACATAGACAGGAAAGGATGACACGCAGCAAATGGCCGCAGGTCAGATTCAAACCCTGGGCCGCTGCAGCAAGGACTCAGCCTCAGTACATGGGTCACCAGCTCTACCCACTGAGCTAACCGGGCGCCCCCATTCTTCTTTTTTTAATCCTCGCTTTAACTATTCAGGTTCACATGTTCCAGAGGAGATCCCCTGACTTCTCTTCAGAGGATCCCAGGAAACTCGTACAGCCTCCAGGAAACCAGACTGTCTGATAAACACTTTGTTCGCTCTGCAGCAGCTCATCTTTGCCTCTCTTCATGCTGCTGCTGAGCTTCTGAATGTCTTTTTTATAAAATCCTGCTGCTCACCTCCAGGTGTTACACGGCAAAGGCCTTGAATATATTCCTGAATTACTGCCCCCTTATTGTAATGTGAGACCAGTGAGGTCTCCTTACAAAGTGCAGGTGTTTGTCCCTGGGCGAGGCTGAATCCTCTGGGAGGTTTTTAGGGGGGTCATTTTATATTTTTGTGACTAAATGGTATGAAGGCTGCCTGTCTATGACTCCCTATAGTGACATTTTCCCCCCCGAAGTAATTTGGATTCTTCAGCTGAACACGTAAATCTATTTAAACAGGTAATAACATAACAGCAAAGAAACATTAAGTGAAACCAATAAGAAAATCTAATTTAAAGTCCAGGTGTAATGGAAAATGACTCTTTAACCCTTCACATCCTCAGTCATATTTGTTCCACTATTTAACAACGTATGTACCTCAGTATGTTTGTATTTTTATATCAGAAAATAATTTTATCTCCCTGTGAAACTAATTGTGATGCGTGCTTACGTCTGCCTCAACTCTGCTAACTGCTATTGTAGCTGCTGTTAGCGTCAGGACAGTTTGACGACCGCGGTACCGAGGTGATTTATGGGGTTTCCAGATGGACTTTTTGTTAAAGGAAGCTAACATTAGCTGACTTAGCCCCGGAGTGGCAAGAGCCAAAACTGGCAAAAAAAACCTCTTACTTTTATCTGTGAATTTGTCTCCAGATTGTCTTCTGTTGTTACCTTAGACACTATTTGTAGTATTACATTTTATTCCTGCTACATTTTATGTAGCATTTTTTGGTTTGGCTTTGTTGAAAAATTAACAATAGACAATTAACAATTAAAAAAATTATAGCTAGCATAGCAGGGAGTGGTGAACACCATGACTCCAGTTTCTTCTGGTTTTGCCTTAGATGTGGATTGGTTTTACATTTGTGCTTTTGTTAGTTTTAAAGCTTCATTAAATGTGTCCAATTGATTAATGTAAACACTATATTCACTTTCCTTTTCACTCCTGATATAAATCTCTGTCTCTGTAACTGAACAAGGCAGTTAATGTGCTGGAAAACCAAAATCTAAGAGCTAAAACCGGCTAAAACAGCGCAGCAAAGCTGCAGAGTTTGTGCTACTTCAGTACTGTCACTACGAGCCTCCTTTTCTGCAAAACTCATAATTGTTGAGCCATTGTTGATAATTAATAATAATAATTAATTAATTAATAATTAATAATAATAAATAATTAATCTGTGGACCTAATTCAGTGGTGACAAAATGGAGATCTAGTCAGATCTTCAGGCTCGAGCACAATGTCGCATTAGTGATGAATGTAAAGTGTAATAGAAACGACTCTTTTCTGTGGCCTTATAATCGCACCAATCCCATATTTAATCTCCCGTGGATTAAAGATATCACAGCCTCGTGAAGAACTTCTTAATTCGGTACTAAAGACTTCCTGTTAAACGAAAAGAAAACAACTATTATCACGACCAACTTTATAAGAAGCTTGTTGATCCCAGCAGTTTTGTTAGGAACTAGAGGAGTTGTACTTCGAGGAAAATACAGAGAAAGTACTGAGTCAGCCTTCTACAGACTACATTTATTTAAAAATGCATGAATTATGATTATAAAAGCAGGGTAATTTTCATATTGCTCTCTGTGGTGAGTAGATATGCTCTCATTCTGCCAGAGCCTCACGGCTGATAAAGCCTCACTGTTGGATGATAAGAGTTAGCAGAGATAGCGCTGCTAAATACAGCTCATCCCCTCCGCTGTTCGACCGCCGCTCTGCTCTACGGAATAATGTGTGTTTCCAATGTAAATATGCATTATGTAAACTCACCACTCGGATTCATTAATCTTTCCATTAGCATGACAGTTATTAATTTTCATTTAAAGGTGCACAAAGGGGGGGACTTTTGTGTAAAATTGCAGCCTATTTATCAGCCCAAACCAGGAGGTGAGATAAGCCAAAGAAAGGTGTATAAACGCTGATTAAAGGACCATACCGGTGATTTTTTTTAAAGGATTAAAAAACCAAGCAGTTTTAAGATTTTATTTGTTGTGTTATACACAGTAAAATATGTATGTGAAAGGGCTGATTTCACACATGAAGATCAGAGTACAGGTTATGTTTGGTACTACTCAGCCTCTGTGATGTCTAAACTGAAAGCCGGTGTTATGAAATTGGGGTGTAACAGGGTGTAAAACCCATAAAACAAAAGTCAGAATATTTCAGCCTTTGTTGGTTTAATTTTGACCATTTTAAATTTGTTTCCCATCATTCCTTCTAATTTATTAAAATATCCAATCTCGTTTTAGACTAAAAACTACATTATGCATCTTTAATTTTGATGCTTATTTTGTGCAAATTTGTAAAAAACGAAACATACTGTGTGAAGGATTTAGTGGCACCTAGCGGCGTGGTTGCAGATTACAACCAATTTGCTTTTAGGAGAAATGTAAATCTTTGATGTTATTATAATTACATTCACTTATCCTGTAGCTAGTGGTCTGTTTTGTTGGCTTTTAAATTAGTGCTTTAGGAAACAGGTAAGCTAACGGAATTCCAACTTCAATGCTATCGTTACTTTCATAACTGCAGTAATAATCACACCCTAAAAAATTGTTAGCTAACGTTGTTAATTTTTGAGGTTATGATAATGACATCATCATGTAGCTGGTGGTCTGTTTTTAACCAATTTAACGCCAACTTAAGGAGAACTATAGAAATCACTTAAGCTTTAGTACTTTTGTCATGTTTAATAGATTGAATATAGATTTTCAGTACTCTCCCCACCATTACCACTTTTGTTTGAGACAAAATGAACATTGCTGGCTCCTCAGTGCCACCAGTGGTCGTAAAATGTCAAAGGGCATCTTTAAATGTCACTTTAAATCCTGTGATGTCATTTTCAAAAAGAGACCCTGTAAATGTCTCTCTTTAAAATCAGGATCAAACCCAAGTTACAGGCCACAGAACAGAATCATGTACGAACAAGAGGACAGTGGAGGATAAATTCCAACTACAATCATATATTATTATTCCCCACACCGAGGCCCTGAGTTTAAAAACTTCTTAAGGTCATAAGAGTTTTCGTCTTTTAATTTTCAGAACTGGAGATCAAACATATCAGTGCTATTATCATAGGTCAATGCACATCAGACAGGTTGTGAACTTCAAAGTCTTTCCTCTCTCAGCTTGGCATGGAGGACGCACTCACTCTGCCAAGACTTTGTCCGGGAGGATGGGAGGGAGTGATGTCAACGGTCGCTGTCCGCAACTCGGAGCTCGGCACGGCGCCCAAAATCTGCTCATGTCGGCGCCAAGACCGGACCGTTTTCCATATCGCCCTCTCACATATCAACATGGGTCAGTTTAAAGACACACTACGTTGTTGTTGTTTCAGCATCAGACTTTAATCTGTTCTGATGACAAAACTTGCCACGGTTAAATTGCCGTTATAGTATCCGACAATGCATTGCTTTGATCTGCCTTCCTTTACCCTCATTTGCATAATTGTTGTTCACCTTCCTACGATGTATTAATTTAAGTTAAAGATCCATCTATCTGTGGGAATATAATATCCATAGGTATGTTTTCATTATTGTTTAATAACCTGTAATAAGAACTGTTGTGTTTTTGTTATTTTAAAATGAGCTGGTTTTATTTAAAATGTGAACGGTGGCGGAGTCCGCCATGTTGTTGCAATATGGAACTTCACCACTAGAGGCCACTAAATCCTGCACACTGGACCTTTAAGTTTTAATAAAATGTTGAGTTTACTCATATTTTGAATTTTGAAGGTGTCATTGATGGACGATATTGTAAATGTGAACAATTATATCTTAAATAACTAGAAAAAAACATTTCCTTTCTTATTATTAGGTTTATTTATCATCTGGGTTACAGCTAAATATACTTTAATTGTTTATAAATCCAATAAATGCGGCTGTGGCTTAACAAGTAGGGTCGCTAACTGTAGGGTTGACGGTTCGATTCCCATCTAACATTCAAATACTAAACATATTCTTCTAATCATGTTTTTTTCTTTATACTATTTAACCACAAGGCTACCTACATTTTATTTTGCTAATTAAAAAGAGGGAGAAGACACATTTTTAATACTGAGCTTCAAGGTATAGTTTGACATTCAAGAGTTAGTTTATATGTTCAAATTGACGAACACTTTCATGTCTTTACAGTGAATATGAAGCTACCACCTAGAGCCAATTAGCTTAGCTTAGCATAAAGACAAAGATAACAACTCTGCCTCTAAAGCTCATTAATTAACACATTAGTTTGTCTAATCAATAACAGACTATAGTTTTGAATAAATACGGATATTTTGGCAACTTGAACATTTTTGGGGGTTTTTTGTCTTTAAAATATCATTAAAGTGTACGTCACACAGCTAAATTGCACATTCCCTGAACAATATTTTGCACAAACTCTACAGCTCTTCATTCATCCATTTATTTAAATAACAGTTATATTTGTATATATATTGTCTCTTTATTTATATTCCTCTACATTTACTGTAATGCACCAGTTTACCACGGCTATTTCCTTGTATGTGCAAACCTATTTGGCAATAAACACATATTGCATCAGTTCCTGTAAATAAAGTTCTTGTATATTTAGTGCAAAATACATCAAATCTTAAAAACTAAAAGTACTCTAACAGAAGAAAAATATCAAATTTTTACTCGACAACATCCAAATTTATATTGTGTCAACATGCAAAGTAACAAAAACCTGCAACTAATAATAATAATAATGTATTTTATGATAGATTTAGTTACTGTTCATGCATTGTGTTGTTATTTCTTCCCGGCCCGTCCCTCTCTCTCTCTCTCTCTCTCTCTCTCTCTCTCTCTCTCTCTCTATCTCTCTCACTCTTGGTTTTCTCTCTCTCTGTGTGATCTGGTCAGTTGGCATCGCAGCGCCTGGCTTCACCTCTCTTTTCCGTTTGATTAAATCATAGCAGTGGTGGCGAGACGGGTCCCGCAGAGTCAGGTGCAGAATTATTAACCTTTGCTGTCGGAAGGACGTCTCTCTCTCTGCAGGCCTGCGGTGAGACGACCGGCCAAGATGGACGCCCCAGTTCACGGCACAGACCAATGTGTGTGTGTGTGTGTGTGTGTGTGTGTGTGTGAGGGGCGGGGCGGTTTGCTCACCACTCAGAATAAAGTCATCCATCCCTGAAGGTGTCTGAGCGGCAAGCTGACCGCTGCCTGTCGCTCTGCCCTATCCTCGCAGGATCACAGGCGAGATACCGAACACTTAATAATTCAACAAAGAAAACTATCAGCGAACCAGAAAACCGTGAAAATTCACAGCTTGTCAAAATCACATTTATTCTGGAAAATATCTGAGTTTCGAAGAATTTTAAATTCTTAAACGCTCACACAACGGTTTCTAACCTCCTCAACCTCATGAAAGCGTTTATTACAAACTCACAGCAGGACTGACAGAGAAGACTTTAGCCTACAAGCTGGTTCAGGCACTGCTGACACACTCGCATGACATGTTATTTATGCTTCTTCCTGCCCTTATTCTTCCCTGTCTCACCTGTTTCTGAGATATGTGTGTGTGGTTCTGGGGAGGCCTTGTTGTCTGCTGGCAGGTCCGACTGTTGGATGGAGCTCAGTGAACACTCGTAAAGACATTTATGGTGTCAAGAGGACAACTTTCACAAGTGGTGTAGTGAAGGATATTTTTCAGTTAGCATTGGCTAATAAGTCAAGTCCAGTTACTGATCAGTGTAGGGAAATTCATCCGCTGCATTTGTCCCATCCTAAGTATTATGATGTTGGGTGTTGTTCTGCATGTTTTGATGGTGGGAGAAACCAGAACATGCAACAAACTCCACACAGAAAGGCCCTGCCCCTGCTGGGAATTGAACCCGGGACCTCCTTGATGAGAGGCGACAGCGCCACTGACCCACTTCTGCAGATCTTTCAGTCATGTTCTGCAAGCTCATTTCTTTCCCTATGATGACAAAAGCGCGACATGGTTCAGTTTCAGATGGAAGAAGGATTAAAAAAAAGCTTGACTCAAAATGTATAATTATGTAGTTGTGTCACCAGTCACCAAAATCTGCTCCTCTTCTGTGGATAATGATCCTCAACTCGCTGCAGTCAAGCAGCAGGAGTGAAGTGACAATGTGGGAACACTACTGGCCCGTTTCTGAGTGAACTGAATATACAAGAGTAGCCTTACGTGTCTTATCGAGTGAAATATCTCAACATGTATTAAATGAATTGGCACAAAACTTAATACAGACATTCATAGTTTACGAGGATGTACCTCAAAGAAGTGTTTTTTTAAAGTAGGAGGGAAAATAATTATTATGTGATTTATTATGACTTATAATTCATAAAAATATACAGAATATGGAAATCTTATTGCCTGTCAGTCAAAATATTCATTTATTCAATGTTTTGTAACTGACAGCTTATAATGTGAATATAATTGTTATTGCATTAATAAAAAAAGTTAATTTTGTAACTGACAGCTTATAATGTGAATATAATTGTTATTGCATTAATAAAAAAAGTTCATTTTTTTATCTTTATTTTTTACTTCACTGTAGTATTTATTGTCAGTGGTTTTTGAACCACTATAAACACACCTATAGATGCACATACTGGACCTTTAAATACAGAAAGTTAGACTGAAAGTTACACAGTGAACTTTATTTTTAGCAGACTAATACTGATGTAAACATAACATTTCCTCTATCGACAGAACAACTTCATGACTCACCAGACATTTGTAGCTTCATTCCAGCCATCTTGTTTGTTGTCATACCCTTCCTGTTAGGAAGCCGCCCTCTGATTGGCCAGAGACGATGTTTTGAAAGGCACTATTAAACACCAGTCAGCTTTATTTACCGTCATAATAAACTGCAGCTGAATGTTTTCTGACTGATTTTACTTTCTGTGAGCGAAACTAGCAGCTCTGCCTCTAATATGGCTCAGACCTGACTCGTTGCACAGTTGTAATTAGCCTATTAACAGTTAACAGGCAGGTTTTTTCAGCGAAGGCCACACAGTGAAAGCATTTAGAGTACAACCGCCGCAACAGCCTGGAATAATCAGCTCTGGTTTACACTGATAATTGCCTGTTACACAATAAGAAGGACAGAGTGGAGGCATTGTTTGTGACACTTTGACACACAGAGCCGCGGATGAACTGACAGCCCACGCTGAAGGACGAGGCAGCAGAGATCAGGTCGCTGCTGCAGGGATCCAGGTCCCCGGCAACCAATTAGATAATGAATGAAGCTCCGGGCTCCGGGCTTAACGAGACCTGGAGCATGTTCTGACAGCTGGCTGAAGGGTTGACGGGTAATGTGGAGGGCCTGGCGATAATGAGGCCGCACTGTGATTGTGACGATTCGATCTGTGGTTTAACCTCCTGAACCCTGAGTTTCCTTTTTTCTCTTAAATGGCCCCAATCACAATAAACATTTAAAGTTATAAAACATATAAATGATTTTTCTGTATGCTATTCGCATTGACGCATGACGCATTAAATACTTAAACATGTATATATATTGTATACATACAGAATATATTTACACTATTGTAGATGTTGTGTGCAATGTTTTGTACACTTTTCACCCCTTAACTTCAACCTGTCATATTTTATATATTTGGAAACTTCTGGATCTCCACAACAAGTTTAAACAAAGTTGTGTGAATTTAACCAAAGCTTGACCTCACAGCATGAGGTTGTACAGATTCTGACACTATTGGTTCGAGCAGGGCTGTGAAACCCCGATTTATCAGCCTTCTCTAGCTCACTAGAGGAAAAACATTTATATACTAAGATAAAACTCTCTGAACTTAAGATAAAGTGGTTTATTTATATATTTCTTTCTATTTAAGGTATATAAATATTGGAAATTATTGTGTACTGTCTTCTGTGGCTTCAGAGAAGCTTTGTGAAGTCTAAAATCACCCTGAGGTAACAGTGATGTCACAAAGGTTATCTCAACTAGGGCTTAATAGAAAAGATGCCATCAGGTTGCATTATGGGAAAAGTGATGTGTAGTGTAGCTTGACCTAGACTGAGGGCTAAACGTCGAGATATCTCAGCCTCTGTTGGTGCAATTATGACCAGTTGTCAAGCTTAACTTAATGAAGAGGAACTTGACTGCAGGAAATGGTTTAGTACACAGAACCATCTGGGAAGTCATCATTGGAACTCAAAAAGGCAATTTCTGTCTATTAGATCAACAAACTCAAACCTTTCAATTGAGAAAAACCTTCACTGCCGTTCTTTGCTCTTTCAATGGATACTCTCCAGTTGAGATATAACTCATGCTAGCAACATCTACGCAAACCTCTTTAGCAGCCACCATTGTAGTTTTAGAGCAAACAGTCGCTTCTCACTGCGTCACACCTAGCGCCCACCCTCGTAGCTGGCAGTACTTCCTCAAAGGATGCTGATTGCAGCATGTAGTTCGGCCACAAACTTGAAGCCTGAAAAGATTGATTCTTGTGTAAGTCCTGCTGCTTAGCAAGGTTGATACCCCCTTTGAGCCTTTGAGAAAGTCGTTGTGAGGTATAACAACGTGGAAATCCGTTCACAATCTCATGTTATGGAACAAGAAAAGAGCAGATGACAAAGGTGACAAACTTCCAACATTTTAAAAACTTTAAGGTAGATCACCATTTATAAATTATTGCTGTCAGAATCTGTAATGTATTTGTGAGAACCACAGCAGTGGGGCATTCATATGTGCTGTTTATTCATGAACCACCAACACTGTCTGTATTAAATTACATTCAAGCTGCTTCTCTATCACTTCCGGCAGATTCCTTTGAAAAACCAATCCAGTCAGTCAGTCGCAGTGGAGGGCAGCGAATAAATCCAATCCGTTATCATCATCCTGTCGACGCTGTGCATCAGGGGTCGTGGAGGATGTGTGGGTTTTACTGTAGAAGGAAACGAGCGAGGAAGACAACTGATGATGCTGCGAGGTGAGCGTGAGAGCGAGGGGGGGCTCAGGTGGCAGGCTGATGCATGATGGGAGTGACGGCAGCTCAGGTGGGAGTTAATACAGTGTCAAATGAGACGGAGAGATAGGTGGAGGGGAGAAGGGGTTATATGGAGTCCTGCATCAGTACTGCAGCTGAGCCCCTCTGATACCTCTGCACATAGATCACACTGACAAGTCAGAGAGAGTCTCTACTGTTACAAGAATGGGGAAAGAAAACAGAAACACTGCAGGAACCACCAATGCTACATAACAATGCATGAAAATACTACACAGAAATGCAAAGAAATACAAAATAATACAATATTAATACAAAATTATTTAATTTAAGGTTTTGCGGTTACATCACCAGCAGCTGTTCACAGAGATGAGGTGGAGGGGGGGTTGTTACGTCACCTGAAAGGTTTCTGTTTCTGAAACTATGTCAAACTGCTGTTTTATAAAACCAGCAGATAAACAGGAGTGCTCACATTAAACAGAAGGAACATTTTGCATAATCCTTAATCCACTTTTATCTTTATTCCTCGTGTGTGTGCTCTTGTACTTCCATCTGTCTGAGGACCCATTTTAGTCTTTCAGATGGAGGACTTTTTTAATGAACACACCTTATTTAAGATTTGCTCTTAGGGTTAATGGACTAATTCGGTCAAGGTTAAACTAAAATCTGGGGGTCAGCAAAGCTTCACAGGGTGTCATGAGGCCTTCTTGATTTTAAGGTATGCTAAAAAACGTAAACAATATATATAGCAGGCCGATATCTCGGCACTTGGTTCATTTCTGTGGAGAATGAAAATGTTAAATGTAAAGTTAAATGTTTAATAGAACAATGGCCAAACATCAGGGACAAAAAAACACTTAATTTGTCAAAAAAAGAAGCCTATTAAGTCTGTATGATTGTTAAATATTATGAGAGAAATACATAATACAGATTTTAAGATTTTCCTAAGCGGGAATGATAGAAAATGGGTCCCTTGAGGAAAAAGGTTGGGAACCAATGGGCTGCAGAAGGAATGAGGGTCCTCACAAGTATGGTAGTTAAAATGTGTGTGATTTACAATATGTACAAATGACAAAATCCAATAATACTAGGATTTATTGAAGTTCTTTGTTGTGATTGAAGGATTAACAGAATAATCCTTTTTTATTATTTTTTATGTATTTTTGTTTCTCCGTTTGATAAAAATGTATCTATTATTCATATTACCATCAAAAGAACAAGGCACAACAGAATGATGGATTCAACTTTACTAACTATTTTTCCAGGGAGTCCACGAGGAACTCATCTGTATAATCTCTTGTGCTGTTTTGTTTTTTAGCGTTCTCAAGGGATCCTGGAGATCTTTATTTAGGCCTCAATAGGATCTTGTAGGTTTCAGAAAGTCTCCAAAGTTTCACGAAGGATCTCAAGAGTTTGCGAGAGCCCTGTAAGATAATGGCCGAATGTTCCTGAGACTTCTTAACGTTTGATTAAGCTTCTTGAAAACTTTAATAAAAATACTCCAAATGATTCAGAGAGGTTTTCAAGGTTCCTCAAGACTTGCTAAGGCTTTTGAAATTTCCTGAGGATCCCTAAAGGTTTCTGAAGGTTTAAAGGGTTCAGGAGGTTTTTCAAAGGTACTTGAATGTACAAAGGGGACAAGATAACAAGGAAGGATGTTGTTGCTCCAACCGAAGGGGTAAAAGTACCTTTTGATCTTGCTCCAATGCGAGGGTGAGACGGCTGGTGAAAGATCAACTCACCTACAGTATGGTACCAAATTTGGACTGTGACCCGAGGAATGTGATCATGGAGACTTTATCTGTGTGTAAGTTTTCTTTCCCTAAAGATCTTGGGGAAGTATATCCCAGATGGCGTGGGAATGTCTGAAGATCCCCCATGAGGAATCAGAGGATTTGGCTGGCTGTCAACACACTGCCGGAGGCTTGAATCAACACACTTTTGACACACACTCAACAAACAGTGGACATCATGAGTTCAACAAAAGGAGGATTTGTTAAACATTAGGATTAGGATTGCAAAGTGAGAGGCTTTATGTCGGCTGTCCAGGATGTGTGCATACACAGTACCAATCCAATAACCGTGCTCTGTTGTTCTGAAACTTATAATCTGAGTTCAAAGTTACATACAAATTGATAGTGAAGTTGTTATTTTTAAGGTCCAGTGTTTAGGATTTAGAGACAAATAGCGGTGGTGTAGTTGCTCTATTCCCAAGCAGTAATGGGCAAACTACGGTGGACACAAAAGTTGAAAAACACAAACGTGCCTTTCTAAAGCCAGTGTTTGGTTTGTCTGTTCTGGGCTACTGTAGACAATGAGACAACAAATGTATTTAATGTGGATCCTCATGTCATGGCCTAATAATTTTATTCCTACTTGGGCTGACATGAAACCCTCCCAGTTGAATCAGCGCAGAAGAAGAACAAGAAGATCTTTTTTTTTTTAGTAAAAAGTAAATTACAGGCCTGTAGACATAAAAACTGAGCGAGACTATGTACTGAACTCCCCAGGCGCATTTCAGGAAGAAACATCCAATCACTCAGGCCAAAATGTCTGTTGCATTTGCATCTAACAGTTATCTGGGAGACGTCTGCGATTCTTTGTTGAGGGACACTGAGGATATTGTTGAAAGGCAACTTTAAAATTGGAATTTACAGTGGATAAAAATACTCCTGGACTCAACATCTTCCCAAACATTGCAGCTCCAGAGTCTCCGCAAATGCTCATGATATTCTTACTGTGTATACTTTAATCTTATATTCACTTTTCCCAGCTGCACGTCCTCTATAAACTCTCAGACAGATGGTTTTACAGTGCATGTGAGGCCTGTAAAGCAAGTTGAAAGTGAACTATAGAGAGATGTATAGAAAGAAACAGAGTGCGTGTGGCAGACGGACTGATGGTGCAGTCATGCAGTAAATGATGTTGGTTTAAGGCATCATACCGTGGTAGATTGCCACCTCCTCCAGCCTTCGCACACACACACACTTAACACACAGGCGCCTCTTAATGATAATGCTCTTAAAATGGCTTTATTGATTTTAATGTAGCCTACCACACATATATTTTATGAAAGTCAATACGGTAAGAGGACCAACTCCCTAATGTAAATAGCTGGTTGGAAGTCTATTAGAATGGTTATCGATGGAGGAGTGGTAATTACCTGCCGCTGTGCCGTGCTCCCTCACTCTTTATCCAGCCATGTCTCAGTCTGACACTTTAAAGCCACAATAGAGGGGGAGCAACAATAGAGGGGGGGGCATTGATTTGCATTGAATATGCAATGCAAATCAATGCCTGCAGAGGCCATGTGCGTTTGATCAATACAGGCAAGAGAGTGAGTTTGGACTGTGTATAGTTAGTCTGCAGCTCCTGTCTGTGTGAGGAGTCTCTGAAGGCACCTGAACATATAAAAAAAGACTTTTTTATACACAGTTCAGCTCATTTCCTCTCAGCAATTTTCTCTTTCTTACTCACTATATGACTGCTGTTACTGTAACTACTACTGCCGCTGTTACTGTTGCTACTTCTACTACAGGCGCTACTGATGCTCTATTACTGCGACTGCTAGTGTCATGACTAACAAAGACAGTTTTGGTGAATTTTATTTGGTTTCTGTCCACTTTGAATAAAATTACGAGGTAAAATGTGTGTTTCTTTCTATGGAGTCTGCTGCCGAGTAATAGTGATATTTTGTATGTTTCTGGTTAGAGGAGACAGAGACGATTTTGGTGAGTTTTATTTCTGTCATATTGTTTTGGTCTGAGAGCTCTAGTGCAACATCCAGTGGCTGATGCATTTTGTATATAAAACCTTCTTTAATCTTAAAGTGCATCCCCATTAACTTATTATTTATGCTGTTAAATTGTATTCTATTTCATTTTATGTTATTTTGTTATTTTTTCGTAATCCCTTTTATAGATGTTTTTTGTATTGTGTCTTGTCTTTTTAATCTATTTAATCAGTTTTTAGCTTTCATCTAATTCTATTTCATGATTATGATTATATCTTTTTACACATATTTATTATATTTATTCTGTCTTTGCTTCACTATTTTAATTTATTTAATGTAGATTTATTTCACTCTTTTATGGCCTACACTTGTTCTGTTTTATAATCTGTGTGTCAGTCTCTGTAAAGCAGTAACCAGTATGAAAGGTGCTATACAAATAAAGTTTAATTGATTGATTGATTTATTAACTGCTGCGACTGGTTATAATATTTTTACTCATATTACAAGTACAGTTACTACTTCCACTGCTCATACTGCTGCTGCTACCTCTACTGCTGATCCTGTTCTGTTTCCATTATCAGTATTTAGCACGAGCTCTGCTGCTGCCACTGCTTTAGCCTCTGCTGTTACTGCTGCTGCTGTCATTACACTGAAGTGAGAGTTTAGACTGCATGTCTTTACGTGAGAAGCATCTCCACTTGCGTGGAAAATAAGAAAAAGACTCTCATGCATCCAATTCATTTCATTTCCCCTTTTCTCTCTCTCCTTCTCTTCTTTCTGTCATTTCCTTTAACTCTCTCTTTCATTCCTCCTCCTCTTCCTCGCTCCAAACTCCACAACTGGGTGACGCCGCTTAATTGGCGACGACACTGAAACATGTCCTGTCCTGCTCTGCAGCCTCCTCTGCATAATTAAAACAAGAGCAACACTTCATCTTCACTGCAGCGGGAGGCAGATGAGAGAGAGAACAGAGAGGGAGGAAGGGAGCGGGGTGAAAGTATCCTCTGTTATATCTCTTCTTAAAAACTATTTTTATAGACTGGCTTTTATGTGATGGCTTTTATCCTATTATTTTTACTAATATTTTATTTTTACCCTCTGTGTCTACCCTTTTATTTCCCGCTGCCTTCTTCGTTGACTTTTTTCATTTATTTCCGCTTTGATGATGGAACGTGTTTGATTGCTGAAGCTCTTTGTCTGTGTCTTTGAAGTGAGTCATGAATAAAGTTTATTATTTTATTATTAATAAGATTATTGTGCATAGAGAACAGAACGGCTGATGTATGGATACATAAGGAGCTGCTAAAGGATCAGAGGGCTCAGCAGGAAGTAGAGGGGTTGTCGTGGCAACGACGGAGCCGGAGTGGACCGACTCTCCATCTAAGGATGATCAGACGAAAACCAACCAGAAACAACCAGAACGGAACAGATAGGACTGCTACTACTAATACTACTGCTACTGTAGTACTACAACTAACACTACTGCTACTACAACTACTGTGCTGCCAGTGCACACAGCAGTAACTAGTGCCACTCTTTCTTTATTGCCTTTATTAACTACTAATACTGTTTTGTCTAGTACTACTACAGCTACTACAACACATTCTAGTACAGCATTACAGCTGCTATTAACCCTACCTTCGTAATAATGCTCTGTTACTATAATACTGTCCAACTATACTATACTACTACTTCTGACACTAGTGCTGAATTGACACTCCTGTTGTACTGCGACTAGTAATACTATTACCAGTGTTACTAATAACACTACAGTGTTAACGGTGTTGTATAGAGAAATTCAATTCAATTCAATTCCGTTTTATAGCACCAATTCATAACAGAAGTTATCTCAGGACACTTTTCAAATAGAGCAGGTCTAGACGGAACTCTCCTTCGACATTTACAGAGACCCAACAGTACCACCATGAGCAAGCACTTGGCAACGGGGGCAAGGAAAAACCTCGGACAGACACCCAACAGGGATCAGGTGAGCCCTGAACCATCTCTTAGTTATGCTGCTCGACATTTACAGAGACCCAACAGTACCACCATGAGCAAGCACTTGGCAACGGGGGCAAGGAAAAACCTCGGACAGACACCCAACAGTACCACCATGAGCAAGCACTTGGCAACGGGGGCAAGGAAAAACTGCCTTTAACAGGCAGAAACCTCGGACAGACCCTTCACCTTGGAGACTTGAAAACTGCCTTTAACAGGCAGAAACCTCGGACAGACCCTTCGGCTCTAGGTGGGTGGTCATC
>JAGRRF010009836.1:1795721-1807327 GCA_019097615.1 Morone chrysops
GTGGAGAGCCGATAATCCACTGCGATCGGACGAGTCCACTTAGGCTTCAGTTAAATCCACACAGAGAACAGCGCAGCGTCGACAAAAAAGGTCCAAATCCACCTCCTGAAGAATGGTCTACCGAGGACGTGGAGGGAAAAAAAAGACCCCAGAAGAACCAAACACGGTTAATTCCTTGTTATTCCGGATTCTCCATCAAAAATGTTTTTTTCTTTCATCTGTTTTTTAAATTTTTTATGTGTGTATGTAATTCGATTCTCCTCGACGGAAACTTGTACCAAGAATGTGCAACATGAAGCAAAAAAAGCAGTTCACAACCACAGGCGAGGAGGGAGAGGAGAGAAAATCCTGCATCAGAGAGGAAAAACCCAAAAAAAAGCTTGAGGACTTAATCTGTTTTCTTTTTGTAAATTGGAGGAGAAAAAAGAAAAAAGAAGCTTTAGATGCTCTTTGTGTCTTTAGTTTTGTCTTAAGGCAGTCTTTTTTGTCCGGCTCCCCTCTCCGGCTCGGTGCTCGACGACGCTCCACCTACAAGAGGATAGATACGAACGTCTTACACCTCAGGTAACGCAACGCAGAAAACACATTCCATGCAAAATGTCTCATCAATGAGAAAAAATAAAAAATAAAAATGTCAATAAAAATAGGATTAATTGAAAGCTGGCTGAAGAAAAAAATAATGTTTAAAAAAGAAGCTGATTAAAAAATGTAGGAACGGTTTGAAGAGCCACAATAACGCAAAATGAATTCTTAGATCAGAGAAAAAAATGTGTAAACAACTGCGCAGCTCACACAGTTAAATGCAATAATTATATTAATTATTAACGTAACTTTGTAAATAGAAAAAAAGTACACTGTTGATTCAAGTGATAGAAAAACATGAAATGGTCAAACTGGATGCAACACTCAAAGAAATCTCTGATATGAGAACAAACTCTGAAACACAGATCAAGTGTTTGGAAAGTAATTACATCCGTCCATTAAAAGCACAACAGGAAATGTGGAGCCTGGAGCTCATTAGAAATGCGTAACCCACTTTAGCTGATAATAAATGCAATATTTTAAATTAATCTATGCATGAAAAGGTTGTGTGTGAATTCACTGAGGTTAGTTTTACTTTAATAATTAAAATTAATAATCACTGACCCAAAGTTTAACCCAACTGAATAAAAAGCATGCACATCTTTAGCATGTAGCAACTACTCGGGTTTGGGTTATCTAGTGGTTCGATGGGTCAGCTACAACAGTTTGGTTCACATTAACTGCCGTACACTGAAAATGTACATGAGCAGCTAAAATAATTGGGTTAGCTAACCAATAAACTTGGTTAAAGTTAGTTAATGGTTCAAATGAGCTGCTAACACATTTTGGCTGATGTTAGCTAACACTTCTACAACTGCTTAGTGAAGGTTATTTATGAGTTAGTCCTGGTCCAATCAAATTACACCTGATTAAACCCCACTAACCAAAACCTCATGTTTATCTACCAGATGTGACTTCCTGTTTCTCCAGCTCAGGTGTTTTGCTGCTGGGAAGCATTTCTGTCTCAGGCCTGTTTATTATTTGCATTTGAAAGAATTTGTATCTAGTTTGCATGTTCATGCTTATTTTGCCAGGAACCATGTTTGATAGGACCGATATATGACTTGTCAGCGGAGCCGGGACAGAAAGATTGGTTGTTGTGACTGGACTAGAGAGCAACAATCTTTAATACTCTACCAGTACTCATTCAAAGCTGCAGAAAACCCATTTTATCACTGCTTCTTGTACAAGATACATCACTCTGCCACCAGTACTACTCGGTTTGAACTGCCAATATGATATATATATATCCGTATAGCCATACTCTTAACAGTGAAGATAATGCTAATACCTATCAAAATGAATAATGTGCCTGTATTACTAACAATGTAATGGTCAAAATAATCTATTTTCACGATGACAATCCTTCAGAGAAACCAAGAGAGTACTTTTTACTATTATACTTTGAGTATACAAGCCACCGTAGTTTCTTCAACATGTTTGGATTCCTACTTTTATTGTGAATTTGAAGTTCGGCTTCACAATAAAAGTCCACTGGATATTGATTTCTAATAAGCTGTGATTGTACCGTAACTGAACTAATACTGTACTATTATCAATACTTGTAGACTAAATGTTAATTGAATAGAATAAAGTTTAGATTATTATTAAAGATACAAACTTTAAAGACCTGAACAAGAGCCTTCACAGCTTTGTCCTGCATTAGAAAAGTGCAGTTAAAACTACCAAGTAGCAATGGCAAAGTGTCCAGGACGAATAAAAACATGGAATTTGTCAAAAAAGAAGCCTATAAAGTATGTTTGATTGTTAAAAACAGACTAAATAGACAGAGAAATGTGTAAAAAGTTGCTAAAAATATCAGGAAAAGTCATCTCTGATCAATATTCACAGCAAATAATTCATCCAAATCACTCCTTTTACACAAACTTTCTGCAGTTATTGTGTTCACTGTTTACAGTTGATCAGCTGTTCTATACTGTTATTGTTATTATCGAATATTATATGAAATAAACAAATGTGTCAGTTGTAACACCTGTTACAGTTATTATATTACAGGAGAGACTGCACAAAATGTCAGAAAACAATCAAATTCATAAAATAAGGCCAAAGATTTCCGACCTCACCATGAACGCAGCTTTACAGTGTGTTAGTGTTCAGCCTGTCGCAGCAGTACGAACTTATTTTAATACTCTGTGTGTGTTTGTGTGAGAAAGAGATTTACGAGGCATTATGAGTCAACCTCTGGGCCTGGAGATACACACTCACACTCACACAGTGTGTTTAGTTTCAGCTGGTCCACTGCAGTGTGTCATGACCTTGCATTAGTTGATGCATGTGTGTGTGAGGTCGCATTTTAACTGCGGGAAACACACACACACACACACACACACACACACACACACACACACACACACACAGTCAGAGGTGCTGCTGGAGTTTTCAGGGATTACAGTCCTCATCTAATCCTTTACTTTCCTCCCTTTCCTGTTTCTCTTTTACTGCTTGTAGTTTCCATTCCTCACCCCAACCTCGTCTTCTCCTTTGTCACTTTCCTCTTTCTCTCCTTTCCCTTTTCCTTCTCGTCAATTGCGCCTCTCTCCCTTCCTCCCTTCCTCCCTCCCATCGCAGCGGCATCTGTTCATAATGAAACACACAGTTGGACGTCGTCCTCGTTTAGCGCCTCCTCCACGCTACCTGCTCCAGAGGTTACCTCCCGCCGGGCGCGTTTGTTAGACATCATCAGCACCTCCCCGTGACCTTCCCTCCCTCCTCCCTTCTCCTCCCCGCCACCTCCTCCTCCTCCTCCAGATGTCATTGATCTGGGAAGTGGGTCACAACAGCGCTGAATCAAAGCCAGGTTACACGAGGCTCCGAGGCAGATACTGTATGTCATTTTTAGCGTGGGTTAGCGTGTTTAGGAAGGGGGGGAGAAAAAGAAATGCCTCCGCTGAAGTTTGGAGCGTTTGCAGGTTTGGATCAGAGAGTCTACAGCCTGCAGACCTGACAGATGCTGAGGGTGAACAGGGCTAAGATCTTGGCCTGAACACCTCATGGATCTGTAAATTGGGCTGCTAATTTGGAAGAAACAAAAAAATAAATTTGGAGTAAGCACAAGTAGTGATGCATTTGGGCACAAAACATCGATTTACCCCCCAAAATGGGGGCAAATAACACAATATGAACATATGAGCAAGTTCCCAGCATTACAAACTTTCATTATAAAAAGTCAAACCTTTTTTTGAAGAAGTGGAAATCCAAAATAAGGCAGTGATGCCAAATATGTGAAGCAGAATTTTGGAGAAAATGTGTCTAAAAATATGTAGAATATTTACATTTTATGCAACAGTGAAGCCATAAAGACAGCAAGTCGACATTAAAAGTGTTAGACAGCATTTAATATGTGTTATAATGAATAGAATAATGTCGTTGAATGACGTCGCTACATACTGTACTTCACTCTCCCTTAAACACCAGCCACGCTCTGATATCTGCAATGGATTTTTATATTCAATTAATCAAAAAGAATACCATCAAACAACATGTTACTGGTTAAGATAACTATGTATATTAGTGATTTTGGTTCCTTAATTTAATGCCACTTCTGGCTTTTATATTGTAGCAAAAGATCAGACCATCAATGACATGACAGCTCTCCAAAAGTGAAGCCAAAACATCTCTATCGCCCCCTGGTGGCCGACTGCAGTATAGCTCATAAAGCCCGCTGCCTCAAGTCAAAAAGTCAAATAAATGTATCCCAGAGATGGTTTCTGTCATTTTAAGTCGTTGTTATCACACTGACGTTTGTTCAAGTTTCTGATAAATTTGGTTGTATTTAGTTATTTTAAGCTTCAAAAAGGGCGTCTACATCATGATTGACAGCTGCTCGCAACTGAGTCAGCCCAGGCGTATGTAAATATCAGGGATATTTTGGCTTCATTTTTGCAGAGTAGGAGGAAGTGGAGACGTCCACCTTTATATGTCGATGGTACAGACCGCCTCTCACACCTACATCATAGACACACTACATCCTGCATAAGCAGTGAACATCAGCATTGGACATACATCACAGGCTGCAGAATTAGCCAATATGAGCATAAGTCCTGGTCCTCTACATGTGCGATGAGAGTAGACTTTGTGTATCTGAAACAAAAGAAGCAATGCTGAACTTGGATTTAAAAACTCAGGAGAGTTGCCTAAACTGAATAAGAAGTTGGAAAACAAACTCCACGCCTCCAAATACAGAGAGGTTATAAAGCTTTAAGTCCATCAGTCTGTTCCAAGAACAGGTTAAAAAACATGAAACACTCTCAAGCATTTAAACATCAGCCTTCCTCTGAGGACAAAGCTTCAAACGAACCACATTCAAACCTCGACTAAAGGCTGTTCAACCTTTTACTGGGAAACAAGCCTCAGATTTAGTTTCGCTTCTTTGACTTTGTGTTTGTTCACCAGAAGGACCAAAGGCCATACAATGGAACGACTAAATAAAATTTGAAAAATTCCTCGCATAACTCAGAGGAATCTAACAACAAAAAGTGCAAAGCAAAAGCTCAGATGAATATTATAAATGTGCTCGTAGTTTGGCCTCCCCACAGTTGATGAGAAATGAGTTTCTTATCGCAGACACACACAAACACCTCCACATTTCTCTCTTTCTCTTTACTCTGCAAAAGATATTGAACAATATCTAAATACTATCCTACCCTGGTCTAATAAACACTGTGAAAATGATAAATATGTGTGTTCTCCTTCAAGGACGCTTTACAATTATACTTTGTACCCTAAGCTGCTTTGTATGCAGTCTGTGAATGCTGGTGTTTGTTGTGCTTTTCCTTTGTTTTCTTTTGCAGATCAAGACAAAGTTTCCGCCTCTCAGCAGAGGAGGTCGGGGGTCAACAGGGAGCCGGAGCAGTGGTTCAGCACCATGCTCCTGGACACCAAGACAAAGACTGCTTGTGGCTGACAGAGACATTTGCTCCAGTGGGGGGCTGAAGCCAAAATTATGCTCACTTTTCTGGTTTTTCCATAGATTTAAAAACGGTTGGACTGGAAAGTAAACCCCCCAGATTTATTCTGCCAGTCCAGGATCAAACCACCGACCTTCTGGTCCCAAGCCAACTTCTCTAACCTTTATATTAAATTTTTTAAAACATTGGCATTGAATGTTAAAATGTAGTTTTGGTCTGTCCAGTGGAACAGTGTAGAAATTCACCAAAACAATCCCAACTCAAGGTCCACTAGCAAACTTTTTCCAGCGCTTTTAACCGTATTATACAGTTGTCATAAGGAGGCATGTGAGCTCACTAACTTCAGCTTGAATTTGAAACATTAGTTTTTGGGAAATAACTTGCCGTACCAAAAAAATTGGATAGAGAGGGAAACAGTAAGTCTGCTGCAAAATCTGCTGCAGTACTTCTAACGTGAATGAATTACAACAATATTTTTCACTTGTTTAACTGATAACCAAATAACCAAAGTGTAAAAACAGGCAGTTGACACCAAACAAATGCCCATATTGGATCTGTCAAACCCATGTCTTCATCAAGGAGACCAGGTTTTGCGTTCTGTGTGAAAAACAAAAGTCAACCTTGACTTATTTGAAATTTTGAAGTTATATAAAGTCGCATAAGTGACCTCTGTGACTTATGAACCCAAACCATTATCTTTATCTAAACCTAAACAGGTAGTTTTGGTGCTTAAATATAACCATACTGCTACCATTTCACATCATTAACCATATTTTAATGTTAGATCACTTACATCACTTAAGTTACGTAACTTACGTAATGTAGCTTAAGGTCCAGTATGTTGCCTGTCAGTGTCCTGTAGATATATATGTCGATTTAAAAGTCACATTTAGAAAGAGCTGTCTTGGCTTTCTGTTAAGCTAAGCTAATCACCTGCTGTGTTTAGTGTTAAATTTAGTACAGATGGGAGAGTGGTATCTACTCTATCTACTCTTGAAAAGAAGGTGAATGTGTATTTCCCAAAATGTTATACTATTCATAACTATTAAAGTGTATTATTGACCTTAGAAATACCAGTTTGGAAATACCTCAAGAAAGAAGCATAAATCCACCTTAAGGCTTTGTCCCAGTTTACCCCCTGAAAACATCTTTCAGTCTGTAACGGCTCTTGGTTTTGAGTGCCCCTCCAATCACAAAACTACAAGAGGTCACGGTAAAATAACTCTACTACAGATTAAAATGCCACTTGTGACCTTTAAACATCATCAAAAGCAGACACAGGGGCAGAAATCACATGTAAAGAAAGTAAAGACATTTTAACGGGGACAGACACATCGACTAAAGCAGGAACTAAACCTGGAACCTTCCAGGATGACAGGACACATGTCAAAATGTGCTGTCAAAAACAGTCGTCTGGAAGAAATTGAAAAAAACACAGACTGCCAGTCAAAAAATTCAGCTAGTCTGAGTTCAGGGGATGATGTGGGGCAGAAATGTGCTTCGATAGAGCCCCTGCTGAAGAGAAACAAACAACCCTAAGGCGATATATGTAAAGTGAAAAAACCTCACCACCTGCCATCCCACCGGCCATTATGTTTGATCAACTGATTTCAGTGCTTGTTCACACTTGTAGGGTGAACAGAGGGCTTAATTAAAGTGAACACTGACGATATATATATATATATATATATAGATAGATAGATAGATAGATAGATAGATAGATAGATAGATAGATAGATAGATAGATCTAGACAAACAGACAGATAGATAGATAGATAGATAGATAGATAGACAGATAGATAGATAGATATTAGATAGATAGATAGATAGATAGATAGATAGATAGATAGATAGATAGATAGATAGATAGATTAGATAGATAGATAGATAGATAGATAGATAGATAGATAGATAGATAGATAGATAGATAGATAGCTTGATTCAAAACAAATAATGTAAAGGAGTCAGTTTGTAGGCAGGCAAGACAAGTGTGAGATATAATTGGATATCATCTGCATAGAGGGTGACATCAAATACCTTTAACGCAGCTCTTAACTGAAAGCGATATGAATGAGCGATCAACAGACTGTTTCAATTTTTCCACGAACAGGCTGAGTGATTGCCATGGTTCTGTTTTTGGCAGGTTTCGTGTTCCACCTCAAACTTTCTAAAACAAATCGTGGGGATAGGTCTAGCTATGTGAGGCTAGTCAGCAGTCAAAATCTTATACAAGCCACAGATCGAAGGTTTGGAAGGAAATCAGGAAGCTGATAGGAATTACAAGTAAACTGTTCTCCAACTATATAGAAACAAGGCTGACAAAAGGTTGTCACTGCACCATTGCTCATAGTATATCTGGAAAATGCTAATGCTTAATGCTCCATTCACTAGAGTTCACTCACTGTATGTTAGGAAGCAGTATAAGATGGTGTCCTTCAAATGGACAGTAATCATTTCACCAAAATATTGTTAATGCAGCTTCAGTGTTGGGCTATTGGACGCACGTTCATAAACAGTATATTAAGCCATGTTTAGAAATGTTTTCCACTGTCTTTAAAGCCTGCGAGGATGGATTGTTTGATATTCAAAAAATCTGACATTTTACTAAACTAATAAAATAACAAAGCAAAATAACTAATAAAAGATAGACTTTACCATCATTGATGAATGCACTACTCTCTTGGCTGTCACTGGGTTTTCTATTATACCTTGAAAACTGTTTTTAAAAAATATTTTAAGTAGGCCTTGTTCCATTTCTTGGATGATCTAGAACAGTGCCTTTCAACTTGGGGTCCAGGGACCCCCAGAGGTCCATGACAGTGTTCCCAGGGGTTATTTTAATTTTACTATAATTTCATTGGCTTAAAGTTAGCCAAATGAGAAAATGTATAAGAATGACTATTCTGATACTCACCATCACTCTGCCAATCAATAGTATAGACAGTTAGGGAATAACTACCAGTAAATCTAATCAGACAGGAATTCCTGAGACTACATCTTATCGAATATCCTGATGTGTATCAATTTGGGGGTCCTTAACACCAAAAAGGCTGAGAACCACTGATCTAGAACACCTTATATAACTAGTTATCTGGTCACAAGGCTAAGGAGTCGACACTAGTTGTCATCAGGATTTTGACCAGTAAGAGTTCTGAACGTGATCTGATAAACGGATTAACAATAGAATCCTGTGGCAACGCCTGTATCTATAAAATCAGACGTCTCAAAGTGAGATGTGCTGAATTTCCACTCAGTTTTCCAGTGTGCCTGAGGCTTTCTCAGGACTTCAGATAGAGAGGGAACTTACATAAAGACCCCTTTTAACACAACCTCAACACTGGCTGAGGAGCTCTGCATCAGCCTACAGATTCTCCAGACGATGAGTCTCCAGCAGCTGCACACAATAGAGAATATAAAAAGTCGGAGAGGCCTCTGTGGCATTTCTACCTGCATGAAAGTGTTGTCTGGCTGCATAAAAGAGAAATTTCAGTGCTAAGTAAAGTGGCAATGTGGCTCGACACCCCTCTCTGTCTGTCAGGCCTGTGATAATGTAATGGTCGCTGTCCAGCAGTGTGCTCTATTCACAGCTCAAGGCTCCCTTTTCACACTGTCCACAATGGAATAAACACAGTGCTGCATGTGGGGTCTGCTGACTGTTTGAGTGGATTGTCCTCTTTAAACTGTCCCTTTGTCCGGCACTGGATGTACTGTACTGCGGGGGTTATCTGGTAGTTTAGTAAATGGTTAAATTTGTAAGACCTACTGATTTTTTTCTTTTCAGGCACAGCCAGAACTCTGCAAAAATCAAAGAGAATTGAACCTACAAAACGTTAAAGCTTGTTTAAATTTACAAAATGTGAACAAACCAAAAAAACACAACAAGGGCACTCACAAATAAATATCTTGTTTATCAGTGGCCAAAAACAAATGTTTTTCAGCTAATAGCCTCCATCAGCGTAATGAAGTCAGTGGAAATTGAAATTTATAAACAGGTGACGTTCAAACATCCATCAGCAAACAAATATAATTGTATGTTAGGATCCATTCATGAATGAACCATTCATTAGCACCACAAAAACAAAAAATAAAAACCCTAAAACAAAGAAAATCAACAAAGACGAGCTGAAATGGTGAAAATGAATTCCCAAAGGCCCGACTCACATAAAAATAAACTTTAAAGAGCCCAGTTTATACATGATATTTAGATATAAGTTCTCTGTTAAAGAAATGTGGAAAATAAAACACAGAAGAATATAATTGAACATTATTTGAAGTCTTTTCATCCACTTTTTGTTAGTTAGTTTTGTTAGTTTTGTGTTAGGAAAACTCAATAATATACAGTAGCTATAAGACAAATAGAGTAGACCAAACATGAAATTATGCTTTTAACCAACTTTCTTTTTCTGTGTATTGCTTCAATTCTACATTGAATAATTACCATTAACACGGTTTGCACTTCAGAAAATAAAATGCAACTTATACGTTAACATTTAACTATTTATTTGTTTAATAACCAAAATACATGAACACATTCTTGTTCACATTCTTGTTTTATTTTTCTATTTTTATTTGACCTTTATTTATGTGTAGCAATGTGTAGACAAGTAGTTAAATGAGGATATTCAGACAGTAAAGTTGGTTGGGATATGGCTATGTCATGGCCCACATGGCTACTAGATCTGGACTGTAGTTCCTTGCTGTATTTGGGCCAAATGTATGGGCCAGACCAGTTTTGCTATGTTGGAAGTTGGGGAGATGTTATTATTTCATCAATTTTTACAGATACAGAAACATGTTTTCCACATTGATTTTTTCTATGTTTGATGCCCATGTGTACATGTTCCTGCTAATATTCTCTTAAACTGACCTTATTTTAACTTCTCCTCCACTGACTGGGCCAGTTATCTAAATTTCTTTAAATTTAACTCCATTTCTGACTGACTGACTCATCAGATATCAGCTGTCTGTCAGCCTTAAGCCTGCCTTGATACCATCCATAGAGTCAGCCTGCCTACACCACTTCATCAGTTAACATTAGCTTATTGCCTCGCATTAGATAACATTGTCAGTAGTCAGCTGTATTGCCGTCTTTATTAGGTTCTGGCGTGCCTGTTGTGCTGTTTTACGTTGCTCATCCTTTGAATTTATGTCGTTTTTTATGTGCCGCTGTTAAACAGATTTACTGTGGAAGAGGCTGAGGAGAGCGTCTCAAATGTGACAGCTGAGAAAAAAACTGCTCAGACTGACAGAGAGACTCCATTTTGGAGAATTAAATCAGTTAAATGGCTGTGGGAGAGCGGAGAGAGAAGCTGGATGTGTCCGCCGGGCTGAAGAGCTCTCAGGAAAACGCCTCAGTTTCTCTTGCCAAGGCTGAATCTTTTTTCTTTCTCTTTGCTTTATTGCTGAAGCTCTGACCCGTCGCTCTCTCTTTCTCATTTTTCAAAGTCGATTTTCTCTCTTAAGTGTTCTGCTCTCTCTCAGTTCTCAGCTTTTTCTTCCCTATATGCTTCTTTTTTTATTTTGGTCAAATCACTTTCAGTTCTTCTGCTCCCACTTTGACTTTTATCTCATTTTTCTCAATCACTCTGCAGCAGACAGACAGAAAGACAGACACTGGACTGAGATATAAGGTTCCCTCTAGATCCCACAGTGTAAAGGCAGAGGAGTCATTACTTGAGCCTATTAGAAGAGTTTTAACATACAGAATGAAGTCATATTTATCTCATTCTCTTTATTCTCAACCACGCGGGGAGTGGGAGTTCGTTATAACAGATCCCCGCTGTTTGCTCGCCGAAATCAGGCAAAGCTCGACTACCAGTTAGGGTTGTAGCTATGTGTGAAACAAGCGCATCTCCTTGGCATGCCATCCTAGAAAGATAAGTAATCGAACAATCAGAGATCAAGCGCTTTCATCACAGCGTGATCCAGGGCTAATCTCTACAAATCAATCAAACTTCATCTGTATAACACGCTATTAGGACAGAATGGAAATACAAATTAAATAAGGTAGATTTAAGGTAGAATACAATGATGTGATCAGTTTCCTTGGAGGAGTTCATCAAAAAACAACCACAAAAATGACTACAACATTCAAAA
>JAGRRF010009836.1:1807337-1819888 GCA_019097615.1 Morone chrysops
TGCGATCAGTTTCCTTGGAGGAGTTCATCAAAAAACAACCACAAAAATGACTACAACATTCAAAATGGCCAAGTTCCTGTTAGGTTTGGGGCATAGGTTCTTGAGGCTTTTTTGTTTGTCTGGTCATGGTACATATGTGTGCCGGTTTTCATACATATTAGTGAAACGTGCCCTGAAAGAGAGCAGTGGAAGTAAAGGTAGTTCACGAGTAGTAATAGTAAAAGTAGTAGTAGCTACAGTGCTAATGGTATTATCAGTAATTAGTAAGTAGCCGGTAGTATTTGGTGCCGACACAGCATTGGAAGTAGCAGTGTAGCATTAGTGACAGTAGCAATAGTAGTAATAGTATTAGTAGGAGTACTAACAATTAAATCCTAAGCCACAGATTTCTTACAACCTACAACAAAATACACAACTGATCTCAGGTGTCTTACATTTTGGGACTATTTGTGCCCGTATGGATGCACACAGTTCAGTATTACAGCAACAGAGATACTGACACGAGTATCAGTGTTTCCAGTTTCATGCACAATTCTCATTACTCTCATTCATCTTCAGGCTCCATGACAAATTAGCAGGAACAGGAAACAGGAAGTTCATTGAACTGCTTCCTCTCATGTGTGACCACGACTACAATACACCTTCCCTCGCCCGCCACACCTCCTCCCCCCCTCCCTCCCCACAACAACACCCACCCACACCAGCTCTTCATCTACTGCCTGTTGATGCGCACTCAAGCCGAGCTGCAGAGGAAAGTGAAGTCAGACAATGAGCTGAGCCGCGCGGCACGTCATGACCTCGCGGACGCCATTCACCGACAGACAACAGAGTCTGGAGGCCGCGGCCGGTGCTGACCCGGGGGCGGCAACACGGCTCGTCCCTGCTTTGTTTGTCTTTCCTCTCAGATTCCCTCGCACACACTGGTTGCCGTCTGTCTGATCTCCTCGAGCTTTCAACCGTCTCGCGCTCTGGTTCGGAAAAAAGAAAACCTTTTCATGACTTTATAAAAAAAAGAGAAAATATAAAACTTTTGGAGGGCTGCCTTGGCCGAGGTCGTCATGCCAACCTCTGCCAGCCCAATCCTTTTAACGAGAACAACCTCCTCTTCAGCTCCACTGTTATCTAAAGAGTGTAGGCCAGAGGAGAGCCTGCTGTGTGTGTGTGTGTGTGAGTGTTCGTAGGGTTAGTGCGATGACTCATGCCTCACATTGAATACTCGAGAATCCAAAGAAACAGTGATTGACTCAGAGCATAATGGATCCAGTCTTATTGATTAATGGTGAGTTCATGCAGCTCAAGCAGCATCGCAAATATTTGGTTATAATGTCAGACGACAGGTTAAAGCAGGTTTATTGATCCTGTTTCTGTCGCACAAAGACAGTCAGTGCGGTTCCTTATGAAGACACACTACACTAACAGTGTACACAAAGCCAGTGAGGATGTTTCTATTATTTCACTCTGATAAATAAAGACACCTTGGATTTATTTTGAAAGTGAAGTTACTGAACACAGTTGCCATCTTAAATAACCACAGTCCATCAGGTCATAGCCTGTAGTCAATAATCAATCACAGGACTAGCAGAACAATCATAGACATTGATGTACATTATGTTATGACAACTTCCTGTTTCATGGCGATACTTCGACACCAAGCTACGGACACACCGTTCGCCACACAAATGACACAAATAGTGTCACAAAAAGCGCTTTTAATCGTGATGGTCTTTAAACAGCGCTTGATCAATAGGAAGTCGATCCGATCAATTGTTGTTGAATTACAACGTGTGTAAATCAACATAAATTACCAATAAATCCATATTTTCTCTATAGGGGCTCTACAGAGCGTCGTGAGGACTTCTTGATTGTGGAAGTGGTGTAAGAATAAATATATATTAAAAATGTTATTTTTCAAGTTTACATTATTATTAAAGATCTAAACTTTAAAAACAGCCTCATCCTGTAGTAGAAAACAACCAAAGAGCTGATAGAAACATGAGAAGGAATTAGGTGTATTGTAGTCGTGGTCACACATCAGAGGAAGCAGTTCAATGAAGAAGGAATTATTATTATTATTATTATTATTATTATTATTATTATTATTATTATTATTATTATAATCTGCTCAGAATTCATCCAAATCGCTCATTTTACACAAACCTCCTGCAGTTATTGAGTTCATCTGTTCTCTGCTGTTATTGTTATACACTGATATAAACTCACCATCATATCATAACACAAGTTAAAGCCTTAAAGCTGTGAGTGATTTAGGACCATTGGAAAGGGCTAAATGTTCTTTGAGGGGGAAAGGCCAGACAATGTGAGGAATCCCTGATGTGCGTGTGTGTGTGTCTGTGTGTGTGTGTGTGTGTGTATGTGTGTGGCGGACGTGTTTTAATGAGCTCTGTATAGACATTAGCATGAGACTGTGAGCGCAGAACGAAGCGTCCAAACAAACTCAGCGGTCGGTCGAGTGAGCCCACAATTAGGTCATCCACAGAGGAGAAAATAGCTGCTGTATCGCTGCTGAATTCGTTTCAATTCCAGATAGAGTTGAGCCACTTCACACACACACACACACACAAAGAGACATGCAGTACAATACATAACAGAATAATATGGTGGCTTCAGATGCTCTAATGACAGTGATGAATAGCGAAGGTTGCAGCCGCCGACGACAAGGAAAAAGCTCTTTTCTTTCTTTCTTCTCTGGATAGATTTTCAGTACACACACATACACACACTCACACATGCACACACACAGACACACACACACAGACACACAGAAACACACACACAGACACACACACACACTTACACACACTCACACACAAACTGGTTAGAGGTTTAAAGTGCAGAAAAGTGGCGCTTTAGCGGCTAGCCATGGAGCGCTAACGACGGAGAGGGACGGCTGACGAATCAATCAGTTGTCATGGCGACGCATGATCTGCGCGTGTTCGCCCGAGCGGGAGGATCTGATTGGTTCTGATGAAGACAAATCAACTCAGACCGGACCAATCGGCGCCAGAACAAACTGCAAATAGGAAATTGACTTCCTGTCAGAACAGTGAGATATCTGAGGAAACAACTACACACTAAACACACACTATACACACACTGAAGCAGAGGTACTCACCAGCAAACACAGACATGAATCTGAACATAAATGTGCCAGCACACACGGATAAATATATATCTGTGTGCACATAAAAACACACACACACACACACACACACACACACACACACACTGCGATATTTCATTGTGATGTTCTCAGGTGACTCATGACTTCCTTTCCTTGAGGAATGTCACACACACACACTAAAAAACACAAATAAAAGCACACACACACACGTAGAGAACACGCGAGGCTGTCGGCTTTAAATCAGAGCTGCTGGTCCTGAACACACAGCAGCTTCCTCCACTTCTTTCACTTTCATGTGGAGTTAAACACAGAAGATCCTGAAGCATCCAGACCAGTTCGCTAACAATATCTCACCCACAGACGATAACTGCGTGTAAAATATTTGACCTTTTAATGATCAGAGGATTTGATTCAGCTCTGAAAAGAATCAGGGCACAATACCCTGAAACCCTGAACCTGCAGAGCTCTTTAACCCTCGTTTACAGCTGTTTGTAGAAGACCTTTATCTATCGTTCATATCACACTGAACCCTCTGTGGTTGTTATAAAGCTGCAGGTGTGTGTATCTACAGTCTCCGTTAGATCACACACTCTCACCACTGGCTGTTATTTACGGGCCCCGTTCAGGCTGATAGCATTTTTCAGTGACAAACTTTCCCTTTTTCTTCCATGATGGAGCTAAAACTGTAAAACCTGCATAAACACTGGAGAAACCCCGAAATATGACTGACAGCTGTCAATCAAACACAAGAGCACCTGACAGAGAGAGAGAGAGAGAGAGAGGAGGCACATCTGGCACATCTCTCTCTCTCTCTCTCTCTCTCTCTGGGGGTGTGAGTGTCAGTGAGGCTCGACCACAGTTAATGAGCTTAATGAGCTTCATCTATAAACAACCAATTAACAGCCTGGACAGAGACACGAGGAGGAGACAAGGAGGTGGAGGAGGAGAGGACAAAGGAGGTGAATACAGCAGAGGAGACAAGGACAGAAGTAAAGGAAAGGAGAGTACAGAGGAGAGGAGGAGACAGCAGAAGAGAGTGAACGAATTGAAGGAGAGGAGAGGACAAAGAAGGCGAGTGAAGGAAAGGAGAAAAGGTTGTTGAGTTCTGACTTTGTCGTCCTCTGGGGGAGGAAACATTGTTCTGCTGCAGGGGAGGTGACCATGACATCAGGGACTGTGTGTGTGTGTGTGTGTGTGTGTGTGTGTGTGTGTGTGTGCTGCCCCTGGCTCTGTCCTTGCCTCTCACAGTGACCTCTGACCTTTGACCTCTAGTCCTCAGTGATGCTGCAGCCTGCCAGCAGCATGACGGATGTTCCTACAGCTAACCAACACTGACACTGTGTGTGTGTGTGTGTGTGTAGTCGGTGCAGCTATTTATGTGCATTCTCTACTTCCTTGCATATATTTACATGCATTAATGTTACATATGAATATCAGATTTAAGTTTTGGGATTTTAAAGACTTTCACTTTGCAGCCACAGCAACGGAAAACTTTACCTTTCTCACTCGACCGCTCTTAAAACCAATAACTTGTGATAAACTAGAAGCTACGAGAGATATCACAAGATCCATTATCTCTTTGTTTTCCGAGACTTTCTTCAGTCAGTTGCTTTCATTTCTTAATTATTTGTAATAAATATCAGTAAATATGTGTAAACAGTTGATGGGAGAGAGCAGATTTCAGGCCTTCAGTTGTTGTTTGGTTGCGAACAGAGGCGGATCTAGAAGTGTGTCAGCTGGCCACCCCCAGCTTGGTGTCAAATTTAACATATATAAGATAAACTTATACATATACAAACATATTAATTTGACGATCTGGACTGAGTTCTGTCCTCAGTTAGGGAGTGAAGTCGACACTAACTGCAGCCACTAACATCGGTCGCACCATGATTACTTGGACGTAAAGTCAAGCAGCCAATCAAAGATCAAAGAAATTGATCGATCACCATGGTTACCGTGTGCATTGGCTTTCTGGCTAGCGTGAGTCACTTGTCATCGTAAGTAACGAGGTCTCTGCCCGATTAATGTGTCGCAAAAATGGCTGCAATTAATGAAATAAATGCTGTTTTTACCATCAGTGAATTTAATTCTGGGACATTTCATGACTTTACTTTAGTGGATGTGTAAGTATTTAGTTGTTATTCAGAGTTTAGTTGTAATTTATCTCTCAATTTTTATTTTATTAAATCATAAATCACAACTTACTAATGATTCACACACAGCTGCTGCAACAGGCGGCTGTTAGAGCCACAGTGAGTTCAAATAGCTTCACTTTTCCAAGCAAATATTGATATATTATTGATATGTTATTGATATATATTGGATCTTATAACTCATCTATGGTTCAAAATCTCACCCAGTGCATGCTGGGAGAGGATCCATCCCCCTACAACCCTGAACACGAGAACTGCTTCAGAGTCGGACGGATGGACGAGTGTTATATGTTCAGCAGATCTGAGCTGATTTCAGTGTGTGTGTGTGTGTGTGTGTGTGTGTGTGTGTGCGTGCATTTGTGTGTGTGTCTGTGTGTGTGTGGGTGCGTATGTGTGGTTTCATTTTCAGGGTCAGCAGCCAAATCTCTAACAGATGGTCTGATCCAGGATGAGCCCAGCGCCTCCTGCTGGCAGACGAGCTGCGAGGAGCAAAACACAAACTCTGGACTCAAACCTGGGAAAACACTCGACCTCCCTCCTCCTCTTCCTCTTTTACTGATTCCCTCTCTTCTTGACTGTCTTCCTCCACTTCCTGTCCTCATTTTCATTCTCCTTCCCCTTCTCTTCCTCCTTCTGACTCCTTCCCTCTCTTCTTCCTCCTCACCCTCGTTGTTATGCACCTTCGTCTTCTTCTTTTTGACCTCCCTCTTCTCCTCATCCTGCTCCTTCCTCCCTTATCTTCTGCTTCCTGGCTCTTTGTCTTTCTCCCCCTCTTCCTCTTTTATTTTCTCCCCATTCCTCGACTTTTTTCTCTTTTCTCCTCCTTCTGTCTGACTCGCTCTCCTTTTCATTCCTCTTCATCTTCTCTCTCCTCCTCTTCCTCCTCCCACACACTCCCCTCCTCTGGGACCTCCTGTCCTACCATCTGAAGCTCTCTGCTGGTTCGGAGGATTTTCTGGGGCCGAGGCCATGAAAGCGGCGGCCTTCGGCTGGAGGATCACCGAGCGCGCTCAGAATCACCAAACACCTCTCTGTTGTTGAGGTGTTGACATGCAGCATCGGCAGTCCGACTGCTGGAGCCCTGATGTTGGTCGGGAGTCAAGAGCAGGACGGGAACTCTGCTGGGACTCCTCGTCTGTTTGTTCGCCACGCAGTGGAGAAAATATTATCCTTAAAGTCATATTCAGAGCGGTGCAGCCGTAGATTAACGCAGTGTTAAATACATTTTCTGTTGAGTCGCTCTCAGTCCAAATATTCTCCTGCAAACTTTAAGTTTAAGTATACTTACAGACAGATGCCTTTAAACTTTAAGTTTAAGTTTTTTGTTTGTACTTGTGAAGATGCAGACCATGAATGTCTTACATTTACCCTTAAAACAGTTGCCTGTAAATATTTATATATACATATATATATATGGGGTGGGTTTTATTGCCTTTAATTGATAGCAATAGCTGAGGAGTGACAGAAAATAGGAGAGAGGATGACAAGCTGCAAAGAGCCACAAGACTCCGGCTCTACCAGGTAAACTATGAAGACACCACTGCCTTTGATTTTTAATGAATTATACAAAACAATAACAATAATCACAAAGATTTTTGCAATTTTCACCTCCTCCTGTAATTTAATTGCAAAAAGAAATCCCACTAAATCCCCAACATTCATTGCAATTCTTTAGAAAAGCGCTTTAAGTCTCAACAATCCCCAAAAAAGCCTGCAAATTACTGGAAGAACCGTATACATCGGGCCTAGTTTCATGGCTTTGGAAGGCTGAGCTGCATTCAGTTGGTTTCAATCTGTAACTTCACCACTAGATGGCACTAAATCCTCCACACTGGTCCTTTAAAGCTTCCTTCTGTCAGTGCAAATATCAGCTGTTATTTACAATTTAGATGCAGAGCTTAAGAAACAACTCTTGTGTCAATCGTCCAGGCCGGAGCTTCACATCGGCCTGGCCTGATCTACCTGCCTCCTCCCTCACCCTCCCTCCCCCTCCCCCCTCCTCACCCTTGTTAATGAAAGACATGTGGTGGAGGCATAATGCTATTGTCTGTCAAATCTGCTTAGGGATCGCGGGGAGTGGCAGGGATCTGGCTGTTCTTGTGTGGGTGGACGGGCAGATCATCTGCGGCGGATGATGGCTTAATCCAATCATAGCGAGCGGATCACAGGAAGCCGATTCACCGTATAGCTGCCGGGCCTTGCCGCGCAAACCTGGATCTGTCTGTGTGTCTGTCAGAGCTCCCCGCTGCCGCAAATTCAACAGGACGCCTCATCAGCGGTGCCCATTGTGCCTATTTATGGATGACTGTGATGATGACAGACCGACTCAAAAGCATTTCACACTTTAGCAAACGTCCATTAAAGGACAATTACAGCATTCCACTTTCCATTTAGTACATCTCCACTCGCTTTAATGTTATTTCTGACAGTCCCCAGCACGCTCGCAGCATGATTAAAGATATTTTTAAATCAGTTTAGCCAAACCTCTCAGTCCAATTCAGCTGCAAACAGCGGAGAAAACAACTGGATGGCTCCAATTCGATCCGTAAAGAAAATCCCTCTCTGTGATTCAGGTTGCAAAGGAACGAACAGCTAAAGAGTTTTTGTCTCCGAATGTCTGGAAATAAAACATCTGATACTGTGATAAAATCTAAAATAAATCAGTGAAGTGATGGAGGAAGTGTTTGATTTCACAGGTAATGGTTGTACACTGCCAAAATATCTTAACGAGAACAACGCCAGTGTTTTAGCCGACATAGTCTCCACTTTATATCACTTCTGATCATTTACCATCATCTTCCACTCTTTTATCTGGACACCAATCAAAAACAAACCTACATTTCTTTAACATGACTTTAACACTTGCACATATTTGCACTTAACCAAGCCAAACTGCTCTAAACTCTATGTGTAAAGGCATATGTTGATTTATTTTTAATGCTAAGAATATATTTCTGCAACATGTGTGGGTTTATTCTACCAGCGTACTTGTGTAACAGTCACAAGTATGCAAGAACATTATAGGACCAAGCTTCAACCTCAGTGGCAGCAAATGAAGCCAAACGTGGAGTTACCAACAAGCTGCAGTTCCTCTAACGTCCACTAGAGGCTGGCTCCAGCAGTGAGTCTCTATAAGGCCCTTATATTAAAATGTCCAACGACAGCAGAGATAAACATGTTTACAACCTTTTGGTTCCACTTTCATGATGACTGTACAAGGGGTGAATTTTTATATCCACTTTCAATTACACCGACTATGTATAGGACTCACAAATGTATCTGCAATTTGTAAATAACAATCATTTTTGACGGATAACTTGTGATCCGTGTAAACAATGCTCCCAAATCACTTCTCAGCTGGCACAGAAACTTCTTTCAGACAGATAATCCATCACAGGGGACATTGTGTCCGCTGTTATTGTTGTCAAACTGACAATACTGTCACATTAAAATGAGTTATAAATGCAGATTTAAGCACATTTTTGCTGGAGATTTCTCACACGTATGTTGTGTTTGACTTCAAGGAGCTCAGTTCTTTCTGTCGACGGACGAATCCACCATCAGGATTGTGATCAGTGATTCTATATTCTTATGAAGTCAACAAATCAACAGAAACCAACAATGTGTCTGTGTCTCTCAGCTCTGAGCCCACCGGTTTCTACTGAAGATGCTTGCCTTAGCAAACATCACTCAAACAGGAGGAAATAGTGCTTTTGTTGGGGACTATTTTCAGCAGTGGATTAATCCACATTCTGCATTGTAGTGAATATTTCTCTCAGCAGAACAAGACGACTCACGTGTGTCTATTATACAAGGACAGGCTTTAAATTAGCTGTTTCTAGAAGGAACTTTTGAATGACACTAACGCTAGCTGCACAGGTTGATATGGGAATCACGTTTCATAACCTCTGACCTCCCTGACCTCTATCTGATTGGTTGTCACACGGTGTGAATGAACGAATGAAACAAGTGAGTCAGCAGAAAAGACAGAAGAAGAAGAAGAAGAAGCTGAACGTTATGCTAGCAAAACACACACATATGGAGAGTCGAGGCGAGTCTGAGCTGCTCTTAAGTGAAAGCAGAAATCAATACGACAGAAACATTTCAGAATTCAATATCCAACTGCTTTAAAGAGGAGGAGGGAGAAGAGGAGGGAGGAAGACGGGGAGGAGGTGGAGGATTCTATCAAACAGCAGAAATAACTGATAAAAAAAAGTAAGTAATGTAAAAGCAAACTGTGACGACAGCATGTTTCATCTTTGACTGGCATCAGCTCTCCTGCTATCACCAGTCCAAAGTCATTATGACGAGTTTATTCATGTAAAGTCAACAAGTTATAATAAAAATACACACAAATTAGAAAGGAGATAGAGATAAAGAGGAGACGGCTCCGGACTCCGGTGTCCATTTAGACAATTCACACCAATAAACTGCCTCATAAACTGTTTACTGGATGCAAGTAGCTCGCAGTCAGCTCCAGGAAGAAAAATACTTTGTTTCCATTGATTCATTTGTTCAGGAACATTCACAGATGTTCAGTCGGATGAAGGTTTGTGTGAATGTGGAAGTTATTTTTTAGTTAGTTTTGTAACCGAACAGCTCGTCAAACGTGAAGCCAAAACATCTTGATCGCCCCCGGCGGCTGGTTGCAGTATAGTTCATAAGGTTTTTGCCATTTTTAGGTTCTTGTCACGTTAATGTGTTAATTAATGTTAAAGTGTTCATTGTTCTGATCAGTTTGGCTTTAAGGAGTTATTTCATGCTATAAATGAATGAATGATTGACAGCTGAGCCCTGCTTAATAGTAGAGACCCGTCATTCATCTTTATATACAGTCTATATTTTAAAAACTACAGTCTGAAACTGGTTATAATGCAGGTTTAGTTTAAAAACATAACATTATTATTCTGCTTTGGTCTGACTTCATTTAATTTAAATCATTAAACTTCATGATTTCTTACATTTTAGTTGAAATCTGTTACTGCTGCCACCCACAACCTGGATTCATCTCCGGACCTTGATCCATTATTATAGATATAGTCATAGTTCACCACATGTAGACGGTTGTGTGATTTGAACAGCAGCAGTGGACATTATACGCTTTACTAAGAAGAACACACTTCAATGTCAGCTGTGAACTTTTCACTTTCTTTCTTTTGCTGCTTCCGTACTCATCCCTCCGTCCAACCTGAGGTAGAAAGAATTAAAGGAGGGTATTGTGTAAAATAATGACATCTGTCTCTCTTGTTTCAGCCGGACTCTTCTTTTCTTTCCGTCTTTCTTCTTCTCGTGCAGCAGACTGTAAGCTGCTTGTAGCACAAATCACATTTTAATTAGCTCGATCCTGGCTAACGACCTCCTCCTCCAGGATTACCTGCGTGCATCCGTCTAATCCCTCCGTCCTCTGCCTCCCTCCCTTCTTTACTCCTCTTCCTCCTCTGACCTCTCTCCTCCCTCTCTGTGTCACATGCAGCCTTTTTAAAAAAACTTGTAATGTGATGTTTTACATTCTGCATACATCCAGACTTTACTTTTTTTGAGAGGGATCATTCTTCACACTCCACATATTTCATATCTTCTGTGTTTTCACATCTGATGCAGTTTTCCTTCCATTTGCTCAGCTGCTGGGTTTTGTCACATTCTAATAAAGCCGCTGTATATTTTTTCCCATTTCATTTTTCCTACTTTTTCATCCATATATTTCCACATAACGTATCAAGCCGCAGTCTCTCATCTGTTTTATTGTTATTCATGTTCTACAGTCTTTTCCTTCTCAGTGTCTCGTGGCTGTTTGCTGCAGTTATGTAGCGGCTATAATGTTGGATTAAAACTTTTTTTTATAGATTTGGTCGAGAATGATGCAGAGAATATTTCGGCGGCTGCAGTGAACTAACAACCTGAACTGATCCAACAACAATAAAATGAATGGTCAGTGATCACAGCAACACTTTTACAGGCACTCCCTGCAGATCACAACTAGAGCTGCAATCAGTTAGTTGTTAACTATTAAATTAGTCACAGACTATTTTCTGAACCGATTAAATGTTTTGAGTTAGAAAAAACATACAAATTCTCTGATTTCAGCTTCTCAAATGTTAATATTGTAAGGGAGTGACAAATGGGGGCTCGTCTATGTAGCTTTCTTCTATGTTTGGGTTTCTAGTGTTGATTCTGATCATTGATTAATCGTTTTAGGTCATCTTTTAAGAATAAATGTTCAAAATTCTCTGATTTCAGCTCCTCAAATGTGCATATTTTATTGTCTTCCCTCCTCTATGACAACAATCTTTTGAACATTTGAAGATATCACCTTGCACTTTGGGATGAACATTTTTAAACCATTTTCTGACACTTTATGGACCAAACAACTAATCAAATATGAACATTAGTTGCAGACAAGGATGTTCACAGACATTTTGAATGGCTGTTCTATAAGCTGATATATATGTATAACCATAACCCTGATGCCCATTTGCTAAATAAGACAATGCATAATAAATTGTTGGAGTACTGCAGGGGGGGTACATGAGATTTCAGTCATACATTTTTCCTAAAATAATTATACTATAATAACTGTACTAAAGTAAAAAAATACATTTAAGTTCAATAAATAACATTTTATATTCAATAGTCCTGTTGTCAATGTGTTAACTGAGCTTGGTCATTCCAGTCTGCTCTGGTTGATTTTAAACTACGTGGTCCTACGACCTACCAGCACCTGACTGGATGAATGATGTTTGTTCAGTGTGAGCAGGAAGCTAGTTTCGATATTGAATGAGACTAAAACGTAGAAGCAATACAGCTGAAAAAACACAGAGAAAAACGTGAAAAAGAAAGTGAAAACAAAGCCAACAAAATATCATCAGCATCAGAAAGAATGTGTTTACGTCTGTTCACTGTGCTTTTACAATCAGAGGGTTGTTCTCTAATAAATCATTCACTGATGCTGCAGGCTGCTTCGTTATATAGTTGTTTTTCTACCAAAAATGTTTTGCGCTGGTCTGGGACGGGGGGGAGTGTACATTATTTAAGAAAGTCTGAGAAACACTGGCATAATAAAAGGCAATACTGCACAATACAACAAGTTTGGATGCCACAGTGTTACATGACAGAGGCCTAGTAATGGTCTAACTTTAGTACTCATATCCATGCTGCTACAACAGCAAAAATTAAGCAGGGGCACTGAAAGAGCGCAATGTGCTGTTTCTCGGCTTTGTACACGTCCTTGGTTGCGGCCCTCACCACAACATATACAA
>JAGRRF010009836.1:1838997-1852982 GCA_019097615.1 Morone chrysops
CGTAAGTGGTAACGAGGCGTTATCAGCCAGAGCAGAACAATGAACAGTCACATAAGTTTAAAGGAGAGGATGGTGGTGTGATTTTTAGATGAAAGCAGGTAAATTATGTTATTTATACCAACAATAAAAAGCCAATGACGACTGTAAATCACGACTTGATTTCTGTAGCATGTCAGACAGCGTGTGAAATATCTACACAACAAAACCACACGAGAATATCTCTTAAAAAAACTGTTTCAAAATGTGTTTTTATTCATAATTTATGTTATTGTTTTAGTTTAAACTGTTTTATCAATCACACACTTTATTAATCAATAAGCTAATACAACATAAAGGCAGATTTTGTTATTTAACGGTACTACAATGTGTCTACATTAAAGCATTTGCTAAACCGACTTCAAGCGCATCAAAAGTGAAGTGTTCTTTGCAATTTGTGGCATATTAGCATCGTTAACGGTCTCATCTGCGTTACAGCTAACACAGCTAACTACTAATAATGGCCAACAATCTGTCTACAACATTTTTCAAATTTTCTATGTTAAAACAGGCAATAACGTAAAAGTTATAGTTATAACACGCTAGCACAACTAGCCTACGTATTTTTCAACTGTTACCAAAACTATAACTTCAGCATCAACGTCAGTGTCATAAAAAAACAATGTTGTATTTTCCAAATGTCATTGTTTTATGATTGCAGCTAGTTTGTTCCATGTTAATCTGGCTTCAAACACATCAAAAGCAAACAACATGTTTACGTAGATCTGTGTCGCGACGTAGCATCGTTAGCATACGTTTCACCTTTCAGCAACGTGCAGTAATGTTAGTGAATGTTTTACTACATCAAAAACAGGCAGAACGACAAGACGCTGAGTCATGGATGGTAGCAATATGCTAAGACATTCAAAAGTGGAGGTGAAGACACTTTGGTGTTGTGTTGTGGTGAATACTTAAAAGCTGCTAATGCTAAACAGGCAAACACACATTGTAAGAAGCAACACGCTAATCTGATGATGACCAAAATGCTAAGTGGATCTATAAGTGGAGCTGATGGAAAGCTTGGACCCGGTATGATTTACATAATTGGGATGTTAATTCGTTAAAGCCGTGGGAGTTGATTATGTTGCATATTGATTGTGTTGTGCCGCTGTGAGGTCACACGCCTCTTTAACCAAAGGTGCACACACAAAATCGCAAGGGATTGTGGGAGTCTGATTAAGGATAAACAACCTGCTGACGCGCCGCTTTCTGACACACGGCGGCCGCGTGTAATGAGCGTTTTAATGGCGTGTGTGTGTTGATGGATGGAGGAGGTGGAGGAGGTGAAGAGAGGAGTAGAGGGAGGGGAAACTCCACCTGGTCTTACCGTTCTCTGGGTGCTCCATCTCGCCGATGCTGCCGTCGGGCGTGGTCCGCTCGTAGTGGTCCTCCGGGAGCGCCAGCGGCCCGATCCGTGGCCCCGAAGACGACTTGGAGCTGGGCGTCTCCGACTCCTCCAGGCCGCTGTCGTAGTAGCTGTGCTGGGACGCGTCCTGGAGGTCCTGTGCCTGATTGGCGGTGGAGAAGGTAACCCGGCGGTGAGGAAGCTGCCACACGGACGGAGAGAGAGAAAGAGTAAAGATTAGTTCCTCAAACATTTAATGACACTAAATTTAACATACGAGATGAGATCTGATGCGGATGAAGCAGTTTAAATGATTAAAGACATCAAGTGGAAACCAGACCGTAAAAAATAACTTTAAAAGAAGTCATTTGGACGCAGCGACCGGAACAATCACTTCCCAAAACTTTCATTACTTTACACTCTCAGACTCACTTTAATCTCACTCTTCAAAACCACACAAGGATCATTTCATCGGTTCGTCATATCTCTGCTTTTATGTCGTCTTTATCTCATTTTACATCTTCTGATTATCTCATCCTTGGTTTTTTATTTAAAAGAGCCGAAAGCAGATTTTTCTCTCTGACCAACACCGAATTCAGCCTCAAATCTTTATATATATATATATTCATCTATAACTTTAGAAGAACAATTCTCACTACTGTTCACTGTCGATCAGTTAAAGGCCTTCTTTGTAATTACAACTGTAGAAAATACACATAAAATGAAATATAATTTCTATATAAAAACGGACAGAACATCAGATAAAATAGAAAAACATGAAAAATGTTTAAATGTGTGATGCAAGATCTTAAAGTGTATGATGTTAGAATAAGAATATAAAACAAAGTACCATCAAATTCAGTGTTTTAAATTATTAAATAATAGTGAGGGCATGGCTAATGTTACTGTTTATGTTGAATATACTTTCAAGCCAGTCATCTATATTTTACTTCCCTACATCCATTCAATCCCCGACCACATCTGAACACGTTTTATACCAAAATTTAAAAAGTGACATGATAAAAACACTGAGATGTTGCACATACTGGACGTGACAATGAAGTTAGCCCACTCTTATATTATCTTTTCCCCCTCATGTCTTAATCACAAAATACCCCACAGTAAAAATAAAAACATTTAGAATAAGCTAACATTACATTGTTTTATTTTACAGTGAAATTCTCCGACACGTGTTCAAACTCTTTCCCCCGCGGACTCACATTGTTTTAATAAAAGCAGACTGAACACTGATGTCTGCTGCGTTCACTGTGCGTCGGTTCTGTGGGCGGAAGGTAAGCTGTCTGACTTTGTGTGTTTGATGGTTTTGTAATTAAAACACAATTAGCCTCCCTCCCTATAGCGCTGCTGGGACGCTGGACGCCACTCACACTCACACACTATGTGCAAACACACCGAGTGCTGCCAAACAAACGGTGTTCTAATTCACCAACACACACACACACAATGCTCGGTAAAACATTTCAATCACACACACACCTGACCGGCCCGGGCTGATAAAGACCAGCATCCCTGGCTCTGCAGATACTCTGTCACCATGGCAACTGGGCGCTGTCAGGACCCTGAACCAGTAAAACCAGCAGATCATCACACAGAAACAGATGACTCTCTCTTTTACTGCTTTTATCTCCACGGAAAGATTCACTGTCGGCAACAACCCCCGAACTAACGCCACAGCAACGGTCAACTCACACTGGAGCTGTCCTTTAAAATCCTCCTCCTGGTTAACAAATGCTCAGTGACTGTAACCGGACTCGCTTGCCGCTTCCCGTCTTTATTCTCAGTAGAAACCCCTGTAAAGTGTCCAGAGAGGCCACCGTAAGATTATATAACCGCTTACTGCTAACTGTACTTTCCGTTAGCCTGTTAGCTCGGAGCACCGGAGGAGTTTTTGGTGGTAAAAGAGGAGCTTTGGAGGGCCGGGAGGAGGAGAGGGTCCAGAATAGGAACCAGAACCAGGAGTCTCAGCAGCCTCTCTGAACCCCCATTTTCTCACCATTATTTAACCAGTATGTAGCGAAACCAGCCCCGTGTTTCCACCAGTTCTGAGCAGAAGTACAGCATCGCTTCGGTTCCAGAGGAAGTTATTGTTTTTTGGCTCTACCTGGGAACTGAACCAGTCTAGTTCTGGTCAAAACAGGTTTAAAACTAGATGCTTAAACCGTAACAGAGCTGGTTCTCTGTTGGTGTAAAAGGCCTTTGTGAATCCAATCAAACCTTGTCTGTGTACTTTTAATTCTGTCTCTCTTAAATCAAACTTATTTGTTGGTTTCTTTCATCGTTTTTGGGCTTTTTTCTCGTGTTTAGTTACGAGCTGTTTGAGCTGGTTGACGTTGAACAATAGTTAAACACCTGTTTGCTTTGAAAAGGATGTAAAGAATGTAGGATTTCTTTGTTTTATTTAAAAGAGGACAGACGTGGTTTCCAGTGATGTTCTCTCTTGTTCTCTCTCCTCACAGGACTCAACACAAATAACAACCGAAGAAACATCGGCTCCGGTCCCTACCTGAGAGCCTGCGGCGAGCGGTCTCACCGTTAAAAGCAGGCAGCGCTGCACTTTGTGTTATTAATAACTAGCTTCCTGCTTCCAGCTTCCCCTGCTCTGTTTGCTGTGCGAGCATTAGGAAATAATTCACATCTATATATACATGAAGGGAGAAATGAAGCAGATCAAATCGTCTCGATCCCTCCACCCGCTTGTCCGTCACCTCCGGCACGCCGAAACACACTCATGGTTAAAAAAAACCCACCGTTTCCTTGTTCTTCTGCTCGTGTGTGTGTTTGTTTGCTGGAAATAGAAGTGCCATCTCAGCAGGTTGCATCATGGGAAAGTGGAGCAGACCATAAGGGAGGAATTTAAAGACCAACCATCATCCTCCTCTACGCCCAAGCCCCGCCATCTTGTACCCGGCGCAGGACATCCCAAAATGGCCCTTGTGCTTCATCGCTGCCCTATTTCCTGTCTGAATGTTCGTGTTCAACCCTGAACTTAAAGAGAGGCAGCAGGCGAAGCTCCTCCGCCGCAGCTGGTGATGTTTTAGAGCTGAAAACCCAGCAGCCTGCCGGCGTTAGCGGATTGAGAGTTATTGATTTTGACTTTTGATGCGAAGATGAAGCCATAACGCAAAAAAAGAAGACGAAGACCAGACGGTGCTCAAAACTGGTTCATAATTTAACGTCATTCGACCCGATTTGGCAGATTTTTATTGACTCCGGATCAGTTCGAGGTTACTACGAATAAAGTGAACTGATCTGAACTTTGCACTGTTTGCCTCTGTGATTAATGTCTAATAACTAGTTGGTTAAAGATCCCCTCCAGGCTTGTATTAAATATATATATTATTATATATAATAATAATAATGTACAGTAATACACTCACTCTGCCTGTGATGTATCGCAGCCTTTCTGTGGTTTGTTCCCAAAGCCAGAGTTGGTGATTGATGGAAGCACTAACAGAGACGTTTTTCATGACTTTTATTCTGTTTCTGTCCAGTTTTGAGTGAGTTTTAACAATAATCTGCTAAAATGAGAGTGATACTGATATAAAGGTTTTTATCTGTAGGGATCTTTTCCATAATGCTGTTGTGTTTGACTTTAAGGATTAACAAACATGATATTTTCACATCTAACTCTTTGAATTACGAATTTATTTTGACCAAAGCAACATTGCTGATTGTTAGAAAGACTACTACTCACTGGTTTTGTCAATGGAGTCTGGTCTGACGTTGCACACATCGTTTTGTTCTGAGATTCTGGCGCTTTAGAATAAAAAATTAACAGATGACACAGCAGAGGTTATTCCTCCTTATCTGCATGCCGTTAATATTCTGTGTTTTAACCCTCCAACCGGACTCGAGTGCGTTCACTGAACATGCCGTTAACGGCGAAGAAGGTCGATAATTAAGAATTCAAGGAAAAGCAGCTCATCACTGCCTCCTTCCTCAACAGCAAACTGTTCATTCTGCACTTTGAATAAAGTTTCTGATAATTTCTCCACTGAAGAATATTTGGTCGTCTGCAGGCAAAATGCACACATGCAGTTTTATGTAAAACAAGGAGGCGTGATGAACCATTTTTCCTTGAATCCATAGTAACTGACCTTCATTACCATCGCTGAGGGAAACGGCGAGGCCATGAATATTCTGCAGAGCCCATCATGCAGAAAAGTCTGAATTAAATGGAGCACAATACTGAGTTTATACAAGATGGCTACAGAGTGGAAGCAGCCTGTTATCTGTGAATCTGTCGGAGATTAAAAATTAATTCATTTACAAACATTTCGTGGAGATAAACATCGTCTTCATCCTTTGAAAACGCAAATTTCTGTTTTAATTTCCCGCAAAAATAACATAAAAATCAAAGCTACAGTTCTTTTTACATGTGGAGCTTGTGTGGGAGGAAGAGGAGGAGCAGGAGGAAGGTGGACGCAGCTATCGGAGGAGGAAGAAGGGAACAACGGAAGGTAAAATTGAGGATGAAGAAGGAGCTGTAAGAGAGGGAGGAAGATGCCAGAAGGAGGAAGATAAAGAGCTGTAGAGGAGTAAGTAGGATGAAAAGGAGACAGTGGAGTAAGACAAAAAGGGAGGACGAAGAGCAGAAAGGAAGAGAGGAAGAGGATTGAGCTGGAAAAGGAAGAGGAAGAGGAGGGTGACGACGATGATGAAAGAAGAGCAGTGGGAGAAGAGCCGAGGAGCAGGATGCAAGAGGAGGCCAGCTGTGGGTTCACGCAGATAAAGAGAGCCGGGCCTCCTCCTCCTCCTGCTGCTCCTTGTCCTCCTGCAGAAGGTGATAGAGGAAGAGGAGGAAGAGGAAGAGGAGGAGGAGGAGGCGCGTTCACTGGGCCACATTGTTCAGAGATGATTAAAAACCAGCGAGAGGAGAAACGCACGACGCCTCGCTGGCTGTTTGTCAGCCGAGACACGGAGAGGGAGATAACTGAGTGTGTGAGAGAGAGAGAGAGTGTGTGTGTGTGTGTGTGAGTGAGTGTGTGTGTGTGTGTGAGAGAGAGAGTGTGCAAGAGTGTGTGAGAGATCCTCATTACCTCCCTCTGTGGGAGATAAGAGTGTGTGAGGCTGCATTGTGCATGCTTATAAAAGTCTGTCCTTATCGAGTATGCATGCACACACACTCTTAAACCAAAACACACACACACACACTCTTACACCCACACACACACACACACACTCGACCCACGTGAAGAGCGGCTGCCAGCGATAATTCGACACAACTGTGTTGAATCCGAGTGGAGAATGAATGAGGAGTGGAAAAATAGATGGAGAGACAGACCTAAAGAATGAGAGAGAGAGAGAGAGAGAGAGAGAGATAAAGAGTGAGGGAGGGTAGGAAGGGAGACAATGAGGTACTGAAAGAGGAGAGAGGAGAGGGAGGGAGTGAGGAGGTAAAGAGACCCTAACAAAGAGAGAGAGACAGGAGCATCAGGACAAATGAAGGTAGAGAGAAAACACTGCCCTGCAGCCAAAACAGCTCTCTCTCTCTCCCTCCCTCCCTCCCTCTCCCTCCCTCTCTCTCCCTCCCTCTCTCTCCCTCTCTCTCCCCCAAACAGCTCCTTACTGTCTCTCTCTGAGTGGAGGTTGTGAGTACAACGCTGCAGGCAGTGATTGGCTCTCTGGGAGAAACTGTACTGAGCTGAGCAGGTGTGTGTGTGTGTGTGTGTGTGTGCGTGTGTCTGTGTGTGTGTGTGTGTGTGTCCATCTATATATAGTGTACTCACATGAACACAACATCTGGCTGCAGCTGCTGTTTCTCCTCAAACACTTAATAAAATAATAAAACAGGTTTTATTCCCACTGCAGTCTGCAGTCTTTTGAGCAAGGCAGCGAAGGACAACACTGACTCACAAACAGGATAATTTACTGATCGGACGCAGGTAGCGGTTAGTGTTGATGGGACACCTCCGCTGATCTAAGTGCAGTTTGCTACAGTTTGAGTGAGGGGCTACATTTAAACACTTGCAGGACAATATAGATAATTTCCAGGATATTTGGTCATTTTAATGAATTTCCAGGTGATTCCATGACTGGAAAACTAGTCTCTGAATATCCAGGTTTTATTCAGGATGCGTGGGAACTAAGACTGACCACAGCAGAAACAGCGAGTTGGTAGTCGGAGCTAAAGCTAAACACAGAGAGTCTGCTGGAGCTTTTACAGTCACTAGAAGCACATTCATGGCAGTTTCTACCTGTGTTTGTAGCTAAGATAGCGGCTCAGAGAGGCTAACTCAAAGTCCAGTAGTTCTGTAGCATCTAAAGTCTCTAAAATGATGCGTCTCAGTCAGTATACGTTTGGTAATGTGAATATTTACACCAGTATTTATATGTCATAAAACTTAGTATGAAGGTATCTATAACATTTATGATGTTTAATAAAGGACTAAAACACCTCCTCTCTTTATCTGCCCAATAAACAGCTTAAAGCTCGGGCTGACAGAGTTCGATCACTGATAATGGGCATTGATCAGAGAACAGCAGCTCTGTGCTTCTATGTAAAGTTTCTACATGAAGCCAAATGAGGCAGGGAAATGAGCCCAGACACTGATATGCAAAACACACACATGCACACCATGCTGCCTGTGTGTGTGTGTGAGTGTGTGTGTGTTAAAGATCAAAATAAGCAAAAAGGAAATGTCTCCATTTTTATCATATTCAGTTTCAGTCTGAAAACAATGATGCATTACCTCAACAATGACTCACACTGTCCCACATACACCGTCCTGCTTCCCCAAGTACTCACTACAGAGCACCGAATGTGGATGCATCCGCCACTCAAAACAGTCCAGACGCCAGACTTCTTTAAATATTGTCAAAAAAACAAGTCACTGTGCAAGAACTTTATTAAAGTCTAAAATTGGCAAAATATTTACTCTTGAACTATCTGAGAAATAATGAGATTACGAATCTGGACAGACATTTGATATCAGTTCTGTAAGAAATAAAAATACTTTATTTAGGTGTTTTAAAAGATTTACATCCTCACGACACATTGTTGGTTTTAGTCTTATTTGTTAACATTAAGAAAAATACAGAATAAAACCCGACTTACTCTGCAAATGTTGTCAAAAAGCAAGTAACTCTAGAGGTGGACTTTGGTCTTATATCGGCAAAAATGTAAATGGAGACTGGAACTGTCAGATCATATTCTGAGCAGACATTAAACGTCAGTGTTCAGCACTTTACAGCTGAGAGCCACAGACAGGAAGTCACAAAGTATTAAGAGACAGACTAAAACATTGTTGGTTTTAGTCTTCGTTTTTAATCTTTACTTGATTTCAGTCAAGTAACTCTACAGGAGGAATGTCTGTATAAAATACTTCTTTAATGGAGTCTTGAACTAAATGTTTAATACTTTCAGCAGACTCTGTGTTATGGACATATTTGGTTCAATAACCAGAGCTAAAGTTATATATATTCATATTCTGACTCTGGTATAAAATACTGTAGTATATAATATTATATATATAGATATATATATAACTATATTATAGTCTATTCTGGCTGCACAAACACTACATTCATGTGCTGACGCTCACTCCGTCCTTGCCTCTGTGTGAAACAAGCTGTATCACTGCATCTGTCACTCAGCATCACTCTGCCTCACACACACACACACACACACACAGAGATGAAATAGGTCAGCTGAGTCTCTCATCTGGTTCCCAGAGTTTAGTTGCACGCCTGCATTCCTCTGCCCTGCAGGTGTGTGTGTGTGTGTTATCACTGAGCCAGTAAATCTAGAGTTACACTGGCAGAGCACATGGAGCCATAACTCTGAAGCACACTCACCTCCAGCATCACAAACACACACACACACACACACACACACACACACACACCAGTAATGTCCTGAGGTAAACTACAGTGTTGTGGAGAAAGGGGAACCACACACACACAGCTCTGTGGTGTTTTGTGTGTGTGTTTACAGTGACAGAGACACTGACACAGCAACCCAATAAGCTCTCTCTCTCACACACACACACACACACACACACACATAGATCAGAGCAACAAACTTGAATAAATCTTCTTCTTTTTGTATTTTTCAATTTGCTGCCTCGCTGCTTCTCTCAACGCGGCACTCAAACTCACTGACAACAGTGAACACAGCGCTGATGGGTGATGGGCCGACAGGAACCCCCCCACACACACACACACCCACACACACACACACTGACCCACAGTGGGAGTCAGCTGTGTTTCTGTATGTTTGTGCATTTATGACCTGCTGATGTATTCAAACTGTCACTCACACAGACAAACTGTAACAAAGCAGAAGAGTTTATACTTTTTATTTTACAGTCGGATAATCATCCTGCTGTTTGTTTTACTATCCAGAAAGTACTCTGTGTTTATAGAGACTTTTACAGTCCTACTGTATGTTATACATGTTATATATTGTACATAAAAAGGTTATAGTTTAGTACAGAGAAAGAATGTATGTATAAATACTTACTAAGCATTTATTTGGGTATTTTCTTAATGTTTTTACCATCTAGTTTCCTTATTGGTTTTAATGTATTTACCCTGTAATAAATAAGCATTTATTATCTTTTTCTTTCTGGGTAACATCCTGGCAGGTTTCAGTATATTAAATAATAAATTTGTACTTACTGGCTTTTAGTACTTTATTAACTATATTAACTATATTTCCTATAAGCCAAAATAAATGCAAAATAAAGGTTAATTAATACATCAGTTGTATTATGATAGTGTCCTGTTGACTTTCCTGTGTAATAACTTAGTAACTACTATATTTTCCTCATGGGTCCTATTAGAGGTCTTAATTGGACCAAAAGAAGGTGCCGGTACCTTAAACACAACACAGTTAGTGCTGTTGCTGTTTTTATTCCTTTTCAGACATTTTCAGAGCTGTTTTCTTGGTGTTAGCTGGCTGAGATACTGTTACTGAGGCTGTTGGGAACAGAGGGTTTTATAAATACAGCAAACTGAACCTGTTAGAGAGGTTTTTGGACATCAAAACATAAAAAAAAAAATTATTGACTTTTATTGGATGCTAACACCTGGATTGTGTCACACAATCTAGTTTCATGGCTGGTTTTCAGATACTTAATAAGTAATAACTTTCCTTTTCTTATGGGTAATAATTATATTAATACATAGATTTTATTACCATTTAGCTTCCTCATTAGTACCACTTTCTTAATAACTATATTTAGTTAATAGTTTCCTATCAGCCGACTGTAAAATAAAAAACAATTTGTGTTTCTGCAACTTTCTAAGTGTTTTCTTTTCTTTGTATTTACATTTTTATAATCTGTCATTTTTGTGTTTGCACGTATTGTATTTCCAGTAATTCCTGACAGTTCATATACATTTCCAGGATGTGTTTATGTGCACGTATTGTTATTTACTGTAAAGTGTAAGTTTCCTAACGAGCAGGAAAAACTTTAGATTCAACTGAAGCAGAGAAAAACACTGAAAAAAAACAAAAAAGTGGGATGAATTGGTTTCCAGCTGACAGCTCTGGTATGTTAATCCCTAAAAACACCTCCCTTCCTCCTCCTCCTCCTCCTCCTCCTCCTGCAGTCAGGAATGCTGCAGCAGGTTATAATTGGCTCCAGGACGGAGCGAGGGAGGATGAAAGAATGAGAGAAAAGGTGGAGTGATAAAAAAGACGGAGAGGGAGAGATGTGAGCGAGGAGATTTGGTTTTGATTTGCTCGGCTGTCGTCCAGAAGAAGAAACTCTGATTTCCAGTTTTCTGTTTGAAGTTGTGACTCAGAAAAATCTGCTGCGTAAATCTCTTTTCTCTCCTAATTTTAGCTGGAAGATGTTAGATCACAACTGTTGGGAGAAATCAGGGGGGACGACATGCGAAGTGGGTCAATTTAAACTTCTCAGAAATATCAGTTTCTGAAACAAAAATCATTTAAAATTTTAATTTTATCTATTTTTATAACGAAGGGACGTCCCAAACATCTTGTTTTATTAAAGGAAATCTCTGCTGGTTTCACCTTTCTTCCTTTCTTCTTCTAAATACACAACGTTTAAATACTTGACATAAAGTCTGATTGTGGTTTCAATCAGAAATCAAACATATGCCCCCGTTGCCAAGTGCTTGCTCATGGTGGTACTGTTGGGTCTCTGTAAATGTTATAAGGAGTTTAGACCTGCTCTATTTGAAAAGTGCCCTGAGATAACTTCTGTTGTGAATTGGCGCTATATAAAATAAAATTGAATTTAATTGAATATATGCAGACGACCTTCAATCATCACAAACTAATTCAGAGTTAGCAGTAAATTGTGTCAATATTTGCTGTATCAATAAATACTCTCTTCCTCTTGCTGTTGTGATCAATAATATTGCTCTGAAGCTCAGTTATGAGTAGGTTTAAGTAACAGACATCAGGTGTTTTATATAATTGACAATATTTTCCGATGTGCGACTGTTTGTCTGTTGGACTGTTACAGTTTGGGTGAAGCTTATCGAGCCCGGTTGTACGCCTATTATTTTATCATACTTGAACAAAACACGAGGCCATGTAAGTCCAAATGTTACGCTGGAGTTAGGCGTCCATTCACAGAGAGGTACCGTTCGGCTAACGCAGGACAGGTTAGCTGCTGTCTGATGACGATCCTCTCGTATTTATTGACCGTGGAGAACCTGCACGTCCAGAAAAGACCCTAAAAGACGCCTACAGAGCCTCATTTTGAAGCAGAGGACCACTGACCAAGCAGCAGTATTTGAGTTGAGGTTGAGAAGACTTCAGATCTCCCACAAAGTTTATTTTAACCATGACGACGATTGTTCAGTTTTGGTGCCTGAACCTCAACCGAACATCAACCTTAGTGACGGCAGATCAGAAGACATCGTATCCAGATAGCAACGCTCATATAGGTCGTTTATTTAAAGCAAGGACAAACCTCTGGACGTTCTACACCGGAATAAATGCATCTAAATACATTAAACATTATAATATGATCGGGATACATTTCCATAAACGTGGACAGAGAGGATACAAGTTTATTCAGTGCTTGTATATTTAATTCCACTTTGCCCCTCATTCTCTCTCCTTGCTGCTGGATATCTAATCGTGATCCACAGGGATTCACCACAGCTCTCACCCTCAGCATTCATGAATATTCACAGTCAAAACGGACGACAAGATCTTGTTCACAAATATGGACTCAGAGACCGGAGACGTGACTTTAAACACATCCTGTTTCATGAGACTCACAACAAGCAAATGAAGAGACGACACACATTTTGATTCCTCTTAGAGACAGAAGCTCGGAGATATTCTCTACAACGCTGACTAATTATGTACAGTATCACTTCAACGAGCTACCGGGCCTCGTTAAAGAAAAAAAAACAACAACAACAACAACAAAAAAACTAAATTGGAAACAGATTGCTCAGGGAAAATTAACTGTCATGTTCCCATTGTTGTGGCGACATTAAAAAATAACCGGACTAAAGTGAACGCTGTATGTAAAACATGGCCGAAGGCTACAGACTGAATTAAAAAAAAACATCCAAATAAATAAAATAAAAATAAAAAGCCAGAATAAAGAATATAAAGACATTTATTATAAAGGTGCAAGAGTTTCAGTCTCAGTGTGAACATTTGGTTTGAAGAGTCGACACACAGATGGAGTCTATCTGAGGCTGAGGTCAGGAGGAAGAGGAGGGTGGTGGTGGTGGTGGGGGTTCTCCTGCCCATCACACATACACACACACACACACACTCTCACACACACTTCAAACAGGATAACAGAGGTTTTTCATCCATCTCTTGCGAATTTTCGTTCACAGACGGTGAAGATTTGAAAGGAGAAAAGAGTTCAGTGAACGGAAGACTCAATCAGTCGAAACTTTCTCATGAAGAGTGCCTCCACTCACCCCGCTGTGTGTGTGTGTGTGTTAGAGTGTGTGTGTGTGTGTTAAAGGTACAATCACACTGCAGTTTAACCTTTGACCTCCGCTGCCGACTTTCAATAAAAGGAAGCACATATTGTAAAGCTGGCAAACCCCATTACACTTATAATCGATTAATCAATTCTATATATTATTTATTATATATATTTATTGATACCACTTATTTTATTATTTAAGCATTTAATTTATCATTCCAATTATTATTTTCATTAGTTTAATTTCTCTTTATTCTCCCTTTTTACATCTTTTGCTTTGAATAATTTCGATATTTGTATTTATTTTGATGTTTGGACTAAACAACATTGTGAAAGTGTCACTTTAGACAAATTTTGACGACATTTCTCACTATTTTTAGAATTGTACAAAGCAAACAATCAATGGATTAATGTAGAAAATAATCTGAATGAATCTGTAATGAACCGACTACAACAGTGTAATCCTGCTTTTACATTAATGGATGAGTAATAATAATATAAAGATATCAAACATAATCGTACAGTCACAGTTTAATACTTAAATTACATTTTACTGATTATTCTATTCTTATACTTTTACTTGTAATTGAGTATTTTTTACAGTGTGGCTGACCAATCTTATCTACATGTGATATTTATATATTTTATATATATATATATATATATATATATATATATATATATATATATATATATAT
>JAGRRF010009836.1:1853357-1863973 GCA_019097615.1 Morone chrysops
GTTGGTCCTGTAATGTTTTTCCTATTAAACTACATCCTGGATGCTTTGATGGATTATTGGCCTGTTGATTAACACGTTTTCTGTATGTTTTGTGTGAATTCTTGCCAACCGTTTACCACAACATGTGCTGTGTGTGTGTGTGTGTGAGTGTGTGAGTGTGTGTGTGTACCAATGTGGCTACACACTGAATACACAAGCACTCATCCTATATGAGCTCCAGTTTCACTTCCATCCTTCCACCTCTCCACGGCTCATTCCCTCCCTCTCTCACACATGGAGGTCATCAATCACAGCGACTCTCAGGACGTCTGTCTGTGTGTGTGTGTGTGTGTGTGTGTGTGTGTGTGTGTGTGTGTGCAGGTGTACATGAACGCCTGGGGGGAGGTTAAGGGTCCATATGCATGTATGTATTTCAATACGTGTGTGAATAGTAAAAATAGTCGCAGTAGCGGAGGGAGGGGAAGTGAGGAGCGTTCAGGTTGGGTCGATTGTCTGGAAACAATAGAGGGAAGTAAAACACTGACGGACCGACGCAGAGACTTGTTTCTGAGTGAGGAGCTTCTGCTGTGGGAATAAACAAACGGCGTCTAAATAAAGATGTACGCGGTTTAACAGAAACAGGAAATATTTCAGCTGAGCGGCTGACAAAGGCCGCGTCCATTTATCTACGTTAGTGTTTAATGGAAGTAACAGATGCAGAAGAATCACTGATCTAAAGCAGAGTTACTCAGAAGATATCTGTTATTACTCATCATTAGTTTACTTATGACTCCCTGCCTACAGTCATTAGTTACTGGAAAACCTGATAAGTTCATTCAACTCAAAACATTGTTGAAACTGATTATACTGAACATTTTAAGTGACACTAACTACATTTTATAAGTAAAAAAAAATCTATGAAGCAGATTTTACCAGTAATATTAAGTGAGACTAACTGTACTAGTTTGTAAGTTACAGAAACATTCCTGATTAACTACTTTTTACTAGGTATTTTGTTTTCACAGTGCAAATAAAGATTATTAATTAATTAGAAAGTTAAATCAATAAAGTGTCTAGTGAAAACTGCTTGATAAAGAATGTTTTTAACTTTTAACTACATTTTTGTTTGTATCACTTAAAATGTTGAATATAACTTAATCTTCAGTCAGTTTTCTTTACAGACTCTGCATTCATACACCTTACTCTTTACTTAATAAACACCGACCAATCGAACTCTCAATCACTTTGGGAAAGTCAGACACATAAAATGATGAAACAATCCTCCCACAACCTGAAGTCTGTGTGTGAAAGAGATCCATCTTATTGGGAAACTGACATTAAAAAAGGTGAACAAACTGTAGGAGAACTCCACAAAGAAGATTTATTCTCTGTTTTTGATTAAATGTGCTTGCTATGAATTAAATATAGTTTGAAAAGCCAAGATACAGAAATATTTTCATGACTTAAAATCTGTGTTTGGTACAAGAATCCAACATAAAAGAAAAATCTGTATTGATTCTGTGGTTCTGTAATGAATATGTTTCAGTTTGGAGCCAAAAACAAGAAAGTAAAATAACCTCTCTATACTTGCAGTGAATAGTTTTATGTTTAAAACCAGATTCAGTAAATGAACACACTCCTGGTTCACCCTGTTTTCCATATCCCAATATTATTAGCAGCTAACAGCGAGCAGGAGTCCAGTTAGCTTCCTCCAGGTGGTTTGTCTTTCTGTCCGTCTGTTTTGGCCAGTGGACCGATGGCATGTTAGCCGGTTAGCCGGCGGGCTTTATAGAAACAGACGTCTCTCCAGGAACGAGGTGGACACTAGCCAGAGTTCATTAGCATCCAGTCTGGATTAGCTGCTAGCTTGCCAAAAGAGACAACAGGCCCATAGGGAACGACTGGACAGGCTAATGCTACCGCTAACGCCAAGTCTAATCAGCAGCAGACAGGCGGAGCGACAGAGAGGAAGATGGCAGCGGGACAGTGGCAGTTCCTCCAGAATCACAATGAAGGGACAGAGACTCATCTTCATAAAGTCAATAAAAGCAGTCAGAGACAGAAAACCCTCACAGAAAGCAAACAACAGGACGGCTGCAGAGCAAAATATACAAATTAAACCAGACGTACAAGTGTGAACGCGATGGAGTTGGCAAACACGAGTGATTTTACACGTTATATGTATTTAATAACCTGATTTATGTCATATATATCATATATTAAATGTGTGTTATTGTCAGTTATTGATAAACTGCATTAGATTTATTGAAATGTCTCAACTATCAGGACTGTTTTCAGTAATTTAAAGTTAATATATGTTATATTTTTAAGATGTTTTTAAGCTTAATAATAATTTTGTTTACTTGAAAACTTCTCTTTACGTTTAATAAATGAAGAAAATCCGTATTTTATAATTTAATATATATATAATTTAATATTTTCAATTGCAACTATTTAATTTTCAAGCACCTGAAAAATGAAAACATAATTTTTACAGCTCAGTTGCTTTTAAAACAATAATATAAAATACAGAATTGTTATGTTTTTAAACTCAAAAAATTAAGTTTTTTAAGATTAACTAAATTCTTTCAACATAAGATTAAAGGTGTGCAAAACATAAAAATATAGTGTAATTGCCTTGGAATTATGAGTTTTATCTTCTTTTTTCACAGCATAAACACACAGACATCACTGAATGTGTCTCTTGGGGGAAAAAAATCCAAAAATGCTGAACTGTCCATTTAAGTGAGTGATGATACATCGTTGTGTTTAACAGCCAAAACCTCAAACGGTAAATCAAACTGGCTTAAATCCAGTCGAGCCACAGAGAAACAGACAAGGACACATGGATTTAGTGAGAAGAGGGTCACAGATGATTAATTCGGGGAACTAATTAAAGAATTTTAAAGGTGCAAATTACTAAAATGAGGGTCAGGAATAAGTATATTGAGGGCACAAATTAGTTGAGAAAATAGTTCCTAAACACCTCCCAGGCTCTGGACCACATCACTGCACTCTGCTCCTCCACATGTACACACTGATAACACCTGCAGAGACAGACCAGGACCTGTAACCTGTACTGTACTCTGACCCCGCCTCTGTGTCCTTCTCGCCCCCCTACAGAGCCCCGAGCTCTCACCTGAGGACACCTTAACCCCCAGAAACACTGATGAACGTCAACACAACAACAACCTCCGACCTTCGGCGTATCTCTGCTCACCTTTGGCACACTGAGCAGGTGTGGAATGAGGTCACACACACACACACACACACACACACACACACACACAAAGCTCCTTCCTGTTCCCTCTGTTATCAGCGTGAGTCGACTTCCAGCACAGCGAGCGGCGAACAAGGGAGTTTCATGTGAAAGCATTTCTCAATAATCAGATTTGTGTGTGTTGCAACATGCAGTTGTAACTGGCATAAAATGATTCACAGAACACAAATCAAACGTCCCTATTTCTTTTTTTTTACATCTGACCTCTGCCCCGGCTGTAAAGCTAAAGTTGTAAAAACTGTACTGTCTGAAAGTCCTCGTCGTGTATCATTGAGTATAAGTGCAGCACTTCAATGTATGTGTACTTTTCTACTAATTCTCAGGATATTTTAGGAGATAGTTGTAAAAAAAAATAAAAAATGTAAAGTGGCAATTTCACTATGTGACATAAGCCCCAAATATGCCGATTGAGCCGAGAACAAAGAAGTTTCATGTGAAAGCGTTTCTAAATAATCAGATTATTATTATTTGTGTGTGTTGCAACATGCAGGTGTATCTTTACTGGTATGAAATGAATCACGGATCACAAATCAAACGCCACTTTTTCATTTTAGGACCTCTGACCTCCGCCCTAGCTATAAAGCTGAAAGTCCTTGTAGTGTATCAGACAGCATAAGTGCAGTACACATACTTTTATGTGTACTTTCCTACTAATTCTCAGGATATTTTAGGAAACAGTTAAGTTTAAAAGTGGCAATTTCACCATGTGGGCAACATAGTTGATCGGGTATGAATAATTATGATCATACAAGTAACTACAGATGTCAGATGTAAATGTCAGATGTTAAGTAAAAACTACAATATTTCATTATTTAGTGGAGTAAAAGTAAACACTCGAGTAAAGTTGTACTACGTTCCACCACTGGAAGACAAACTTACAGACTTTTCCTGTGTTTTGTAGTCGATTCTGCCCTTAAAACACACAGCAGAAGCACTTTTATGTGAGTAGGCGAGATCTTAGCTTTAATTAGGTTGTGATTGTGCGATAAAAAAAGTGTAATTAAGTTAGAAACTGAGGCTAATTTGTCAATTTTTAATGTGTTTGTGCCACACTTTAACAGTGAACTGAGGCAGAAAGAGATTAATCTGTTATCGTGTCTTAATAAACGGCCAATTGTAGAGCATAAACTTGAGTTACACATAAATATTTACTTGGGTTATGGATCTCTGTCATTTAAATAGTTATTATTAGCAGTTTTTGCAGCTCTTCTGTTCCCCTTTTGTTAGATAATTTCCTAAAAAACTCAAATATAATGAGCAAGTTCTCACCAACTGAAGGCTTCCTCAATTTTCCCTTTAGAGTTACAACCAAATTACACTGTCCGTCTTCAGCAAACGTCCTAAGAATTAACAGTTACACAGCAGAACATTATTCTGAAATTAGCAGTAAATTAAAGGACTGGTAAAATAAAGTGTTACTAATGTAAAATATAGAGATGTTTTAATGGCAGTGCAGGCAGCAGCTTCGGGATGAAAAGCTCATATCTCCGCTATGAGCTGACTCTCGGTGCGCGTGGGTTTAATTAAAGCTGGAGCTGCAGCAGAACAGCTCCACCTCGTTTGTTAATTTTCTGCGGTCTGAGGCGGGATCGTGTTTACTGCTCGCAAACAGGAAGCTGGGTTTTGTCAGCCAGCAGATAATTTAATAACAATGTTTTTTAAGGGCAGAGACAAAGAAGAAAAATGATAATAAATAAATAAATAATAAAAAAGTATTCTGCTGTGAATTGTAGAAAATGTTTGGAGCCGAGTTATTGCTTGTTCACTGTGAAACACTGCGAATGAGGAAGAGAGTGGTAATTAAAGACGAAGGAATGCAATCCAGAATTTCTGACATATTTAGAAAATGAAAATTTGGGTAAAGCCTCCAAATGGACCACTTTAGGTCATGTTATTGGAATCATATTGTCAAAAACACACTTTAAAGGATGTAAAATCAACTTTTAATCTATAACTGTAATTCAAACTTCATACAAAGTCTTCCAAAAGTCTCATTAGCTTCTTGTTCTTCGACTAAAATATAAACAGACAGACATAGAAACATAATGGCTACCTATAATGGCGTATTGATCAAAGCTGGACACGACAAAGTGCAATAGAAACAGATTGATGATGCAGATGAAGCATGTGACTCCAGTAAAGACTGAAAACATCTTGGCTCAACTGCTGAGTGTCAGTGGGATCAATCATTCCCATATTTCCCATCCCCATCCCACAGGCATCCAGGAACTGAGTGAGGTTGGTGAGTGAGTCTCAGACTTGGAAAACCGCTGATCTAAACCACTTTGTTTGGAGGTCGAACTGGAAACTAACACGGCTGAAATGTCATTAGTAATCCCTGATTGAACAGGAAAACTGTGCACACAACTACAGTAAGTACGGTAGGTCAAAGAAGAAGCAGGAAGTGGGTTCTGTAAACTCTGATGGAGGTCTGTTTACAACCTTATTGATTATCTGACTGATTAATGGACTGTACTCATATAGCGCCTTTCTAGTCTTCCGACCACTCAAAGCGCTTTTACACTACATGCCACATTCACCCTTTCGCACACATTCATATACAGCATCAGGAGAAATTTGGGGTTCAGGATCTGGCTCAAGAACACTTTGACGTGTATTATTACTGGAATAAAATCAACCACAGATCACAAATCAAGCGTCCCTTTTCACCTCATATTTCATTTTTTGACGTCTGACCTCCGCCCCGGCTGTAAAGCTGAAGCTGTAAAACGTGCATCTGAAAGTATCAAACAGTTTAAGTACAGTTAATTTTATGTGTACATGAAATGATGGACACAGCTACAAACCTACACACTGCAACAAGCTGGAATGATCCTTTAAGAGTATTTAGCGATTACGTAGCACTTGCTTATAGGCCGTAATCACGGCAACACTTCGACAAAGGTCTGAAATCTCGGTTATGTCAGCAGAAAATACAGCCAGCTGTTACCGTGCCAACCAGACTATAGTCACCGAGCAGACACGGTTGCCGTAGAGACCTAAACAAAAGCATCAGTCAGTCGCATTACTTAAGGTTCACGAGGAAGAAGCAGAGAGAGAGGGAGAGAGAGTTTGCTTATGATGTTATAGATATTGGCTGTTATGTATTATCATTATTGTTTTATGTTACAGTGTATTTAGTGATTAGTGTGTGAGTGAATAATGAGGCGTGTCAGCGAGAGTGGAGAAACACTTTATGATAAACAGGAAAATAAATTAAACCGATTCAGAGACACAACGTCCTCTAACTTATTATCCAATTATCTGCTATCTGTGTGTGTGTGTGTGTGTGTGTGTGTGTGTGTGTGTGTGTGTGTGTGCTCTGTTAAAGCAACAGTTGAGCATTTTGGGAAATATTTTCTCCAGAGAGATGGAGATGGAGAGAAGAGTTTCCTCTCTGTGCGTCCTCTAAAGAGATGAATCCAGAGCGTGTTTGGCATAGCTTAGCACAAAGACTGGAAGCAGGGGGAAACTGCTAGCCTAGCTCAATCAAAAGCTATATGTCCCCAGTTTATATCCTGTAGTCAGCTGGGTTTAGTTCATCATCTTCTATATGTAACTTTCATTAAAACGTTGTTAATAGCGACACCAGTAGCCATAAAGTGAACTGCAGTCGGCGTCCTGTTGACAATCATACTTAGAATAACGTTACTATCTGCAATGTTCCTATATTTTCATCATCCAGTAAATAAAAATAAAATGCTTCAGAATCTTAAATATGGAGCCTTTAAGTACAGAATTTAAGTAAATGTTCATAAGATCATCCAGCCAACTGAACTTTTGCAAGAAACTCAAACTAGACTGCATGAAGCTGAGCTAAAAGTTCCCCTCTGCTCGCAGTCTTTATGCTAAGCTACCTCAAACAAAGACAAAACCAATATCCATCTTCTCCTCCGACTCTGGAGGGAAAAAACAGTTTGAACAAGATCTTCGCTGTTCCTTTAACAATCATGAGGATGAACTAAGTGATGGTGTCAGCCAAGAGAAGACACACAAACACACACTGATGCCAACAACAAGAACAACAACACGGACTTCTTGTAAGGACACTTGCTCCATAAGTCACTTTAAACACACACACACACACACACACACACAGGGAGTGTATCACTGCATTAATATTCAGTCGGTACAGTAGCAGTGTTTACAGAGAGAGAGAGAATAAGACAGTGATGGAGGACAGCTCGCTCGCCCGGTCCTCGCTCGGCCTCTCAATTACCTCTGACTGTGATTAATATATCAGACTGCATTAGCCTCTCCCTCTTTTCTTATCCCTCCTTCTCTTCCTCCTCCCTCTTCCCTCCTCCTACTCCACCCAGCCCTACTTAGTTTTTCTCCTCATCCCACCTTTGATGCCCCCCCCCCCTTCTTCGTAGCAGGAAAACAAACTGGTTGAGGAATGTGTTGATTGTTTTTTGGCAGAACTGGCCTGTGGTACTGGGAGCAGTGGTTTTTTTAGGAGGGAGTGGGCGGAGTCATGAGAAAGCCGTGGTTAACCGAAACGCGGCGTTCCAGAGATGCCGTAATGACAGAGAGTATGGCAGAAAGATGGAGCCTTTGCTGGGAACCTCAAGCACATAAACTGGTGGGAGCCTCGTTGGTTTTTTACTGCCGTGTGAATTATCTGTGCTCACTTTATTACTTATTGTTTCTATGTTGGATTATTTAATAAAGTTTGATACCACACACACTGAAATGTACTTAAACAACACCACACTGTACTAAACTCAACCATAGCCTGCCATACCATACCACATACATCCCATAATGTACCATATTATGCTATTATATACATGATACACAATAACATACCATAGTACAGAATAATATACTGTGATATACCAATAATATAGCAAACCGTACTATAGTATACCACAATGTATATGATACACCATATATACCACAGTATATATCATGTCTTATGTTTTCATAATATACCGTACAGCAATAGATTTTTTGCAGGTAGTAAGTAGATTAAATATTATATTTAATATAAAAGTAAATTTCCATTATGTTACTAGTATCAAAATAAAATACTATAATGTACTTTTATATAGTACACTATGCCATACCATAAGGAATCATTATAGAGCCCACAATGTCATAATATACTATTATATAGCACCATATGTGCACAACACTATACCATAATGTACCTATAATAGCCTCTGTCGTACCTTCATATACCATAATGTACTATAATATACTATAAATACCATAATATACCTTAATGTACCATAATATACTATAATATACCATAATGTACCGTAATATACTATAATGTACCATATATACCTTTATTTACCAACATACTTTATAACACACCAATAGGTAGCCAAAGGCAATAGGCAAGCCAATATATATATATAATCATACCACAACATACCATAATATACTGTCAGATACCACAACATACTATAATATACCACTATATGTCATAACCATGTACCATGCTATAACATAATATACCATTACACGCTGTATAGTACCAAACTATAATCTATAATACACAAAGTACCACATATAGGAAACACTGCTCACTGTTACCAAAACATGCCGATTACACCGTCCTGCACCGAACAGAATTAACCCTTTAGACCCTTTGTACCCGTAATGTGCTGCGGGTTAAGTTTTAAAGTATTTTAATTGAGGTTTTTGTCGTGCGAGTAGTAAGTATCTCGTTTGTGGGTCCGACCAGAACAATGTGTGACACCAGAACCAATAAGTCATTGATGGAGCCTCAGTTCGGCAGTGAAACCAGATTCTAACCACATCAACTGGAGGAAGCAACAAATGAACGGACGACTTTAAGTTCCAGATTCCTTCTGAGGAACTTTAATTATTGATCAGAAAACACTCGGGTCAGACAGCCCACGCTCTCTGGTGACACCCCGGCTCCGATGGGGCATTCCCGTGGATCGTGGCAGTGGCTGATGGGAGTTGGGTTGTGGCGATGAAGCTTTAAATGGAAAGAATGAGCCGAGCGGCAGAAAGAGACGACGCCGCATTCCTGGTCTCGACATTCCCCACAACTTCCTGTTTGCCTCTGCAGGGAGTTTATCACTTATGAATGATGACACGACTCGAATAAATAATACAAGACAGATGCAGAGGAAGAAAATGTGTGTGTGTGTGTGTGTGTGTGTGAGAGAGAGAGAATGTGTGTGTGTGAGTGTGAGTGTGTGTGTGTGTGTCATAAAGTATTTAATCTAACAGTACAGTTTTGCTAAATCTGCGTCCATCGCTGCAAAATCTGCAAATACACAAAAGCTCCGAGACAGAAAACTACCTGAGGGGGGAAGGATGTACAGAAGGAAGGAAGGAAGGATGTACAGAAGGAAGGAAGGAGGGACAAAAGGAAGGAAGGAAGGATGTACAGAAGGAAGGACAGAAGAAAGAAGGAAAAAGGAAGAAAGGAGGAAGGAGGCTCCTCTTTACTCTGAATGAACAGCAGCTCTTTGACGGAGAGAGAGAGAGAATTAGGATTCAACTGCGGTGGTCGGCCGAGTGAGCGCTGACTTAGATAAATCACCTGCATGCACAAAATACACACACACACACACAGTCTCTCTCTCTCTCTCTCTCACACACACACACACACAGTCTCTCTCTCTCTCACACACACACACACACACACTCCGTGTACAAACAGGATGTAGCAGTAAAAAGTGAGAAGCAGCTGAAAGCCAAACTGTGTCCGTCCACATGGGAGAAGTCATTAAACCCAAAACCTGCAGGAGCCCACAGCAGCTGATCTGACAGTCACACATACGAGAGTGTGTGTAAGTGTGTGTGTGTCTGTGTGTGTGTGTAAGTGTGTGTGTGTGTGTGTAAGTGTGTGTGTGTGAGAGTGTGTCTTCTCTGAATCTGCCCACACACTCACTCACACTTACTCACAAAGGTCAACGGTTTGTTTTAATTTGAAAATATTTCAGCTTCCTCTGTATGAGAACGAACCAATCGATCAATAAATGGTTAATAACTCACTATAATGTGGTTGTAAGGACATTTTATCAGAGTATTAAAGCTGCAGCAGGTATGTTTTTATTAAAATATTGATGCTGAAACTTTCACTACATCCTGTCAGAAGAACATGAGACAGATAATCTGTGAAAGGATCAACTTCCTCTTCCTCGCTCTGGTGCTCCGAACAGCCTCGGGAGAATCCACCGGGCCCGAACGACAACAACCAATCAGAGCCGACTACAAGAGATGTGGTCAAATGCGTCTCATTTAGAGCTTGAGTAGGCGTGTTAGGTGCAAACCAACTCAGAACAACGTTTGAAGCTGTTTTAGGGAATTATTGCGTCTTTTTTTTTTTTTTACAATAAAAGTGAGAAATTAGTCGTTTATAGTA
>JAGRRF010009836.1:1889202-1901597 GCA_019097615.1 Morone chrysops
AGTGTGTGTGTGTGTGTGAGTGTGTGTGTGTGAGAGAAGGCCGCATGCCGACAGGTTGGAAGCTGAAAACTTAAAAGTGAAACAGACGAAATGAGTTCATGAAGAGAAAATGTATTTTTTTATTTATTTAATATCAGAATTTAAGATGAAACTTCAGATAAAGTTTATTTATTAAATAAAGTATTTTAAAATGAGCTCGAGCTAATTAGTGACATTAGTTATATATATATATATATAAAACACAAACTTTAATTAAACTGAGATTATGGTGTTTTTATCCATCATATATTAATCTAATCTCATCAATAGATTCATATAAAACTGATAGTTACATAATACATTATCTATCCAATATTTAAATCTGAATTATTTGAGTTTGCAGTCAAAATGTGACCTGACAGAAACACTTTTAAGTCGATTTATTAAACATTTGTCAATTTAATTAATCGTATGTTGACATTTTACCAATAAAGTGAACTGCGATAAATAAAATGAGTCCATATTGTGATTACTGTGACAGTCGTTACTCAATAAATCATCATTAAAATACTAATAAAGTGAGTTAAACCACACTGTATACATGTTCTCTCCACGTGTGGATGATGGGAATGAAGATGGAATACCATCCCGCAGCGTTCCTGCAGCGTTCCTGCAGCGTTCCCGCAGCGTTCCCGCTCTTTAACCACCCAGTGAATGCACAGAGAGCGCCACTTTAACGTTTAACATGTTTATTGAAATAAAATCTCGCTCTTAGCTGTAAGAAAAAACAAAAACAACAAAACAAAACACAACAAAAGAAGAAAACTGTACATTTAATTTCCCCTCAGAAGAAAAATACATGATTGAGCAAGCGTGCTTTAAATCCGCCGGCAAAGTGTGTGTGATGGCGATGACAGTGAGGATGCAGGCGTGTGTGTGTGTGTGTGTGTGTGTGTTCTTTGGTACAGGTATTGGTAGACGCTCGTAAGGCGCACACACACACACACACACACACACACACACACATTAATGCAGCAAAACATAAACAACAGCTGATGAAGAAATAAACAAAAATATCTTTGACATGTTTCACATTTTATGTAACATCGACTGATTGTCTCACAGTGCACGTTCAGAATCAAGCCACGAGAAAACGGGTCGACGTGGCGTGAAACCGTCTCTAACCCCCCTCCCCCTCCCCCTCTCTTTTTGTACATTAAATAGGATAGAGCAAGGCACTCTGGGTAAAAACGAAGGCCGGGAAAGTGACCTGCCATTAATCTGTGCAAACGAGTGGCTTCTTAAACCCCGGTGATTGTGAACACGGCTAAATTAAAAGTCGTATTTCAGCCGAGCCGACAGGGAAGGTGGCGAGGTTAAGAAATGTTGTATTTAGTCTCAGAGTACCTTCTCCTTCTTTAGCGTGGCGGCTTTTCTCTTTCTCTTACTCCCTCTTTTCTCTCTTCCCTGCTTGGCTCCCCGACCGACCTGAAATTACCTTAAAGTGGTCCGAACGGGATGGAGACACTCTGAAAGCGCTGCTCGGCCGAGCTCCTCCGGCCAGAGAAACAATAAAAAGAAAAAAGAAACGGGGAGCGAACTACCTCAGGAACTCTCGGCCGCTCTTTGTCACACTTCAACGAGCCGATCCGATTCAGCTCGCCAGAAAACAGAACAGAACAAAATCATTCAGACCTGATGAACCTTTCAAAGAGCAGATTCAAAAACACTCGAGTGAATGAACTCCTTCCTTCATTAACCCACCGTGGAACAATAAAAGGATAGACCCATATGGGATTCAGGTATCAATAGTGATTGATCAGGATTTTACACAGAATTAACATCAACAACAACAACAAACACAAACATACAGGATATAAACAACCCCTCCAGAATGAGTTCTTTATGGGGGTTTTCTTTTTAGTCACCCAATGTTTACTATGAATCGGTAAAGCCCATATTCGGTCTATCCTTACGCAATCCTTCAATGGTGTGAGTGAGTGTCCGTGTGAGAACCAAAAGAACTGAACAGAACAGAAATGAAACACAAACAGAACCAGAAACCAGCCGTGAGGGAATCAGTGCAGCTTTTTGGTGGGAGAGCGAGTTCCATCGGTTCTACCACACCCGGTCGGTCCAATAAATGTCCCTCTGGTACGTGTTTGCGTAGTCTCCTACCTGTTTGCTGCTGTATTTGGGCGGGTTGGCCTTGTAGCTGTAATCCGAATATTGGTCGGAGCCCGTGGAGTTGTTGTCGCCCGTTCCCACGAAGGTGTTGGTGGCGGGGAGGTCCTGAACGGCCTGGTGCTTCTTGGAGGCGGAGGGCGACTGCGGTTGGAGCTGGATGGACGGCAGAGGGGAGTTGGAGCGGTAGTGGCGGCCCAGGTCGGGGCTCCCCGGCGGGTAGTTGAGGGGCAGGTGGATTCTGGGACTGTCGTTGACGGCGTCGTTGATGAGGTTGAACTTGAGGCCTTTCTGTAAGCTCGCCTCTTCGTCCTCCTCCAGCGGTTTTGCCGGTTTCGGGGCTTTACCCTTTTTGCTCTTCTTCCCTTTGCCGTTTTTGGGGCCTTGCTTCGGCGCGTACAGATCCTTGCTCTCCTTCTTGCCGGCCTGGTAGCCGCTCTTCGTGTCCTTCTGCAGCCGGTGCCGGATCACCACCACGGCCACGATCACCAGAATCACGCCGGCGATCCCCGCGAGGCTGCCGTACAGGATGTTGCTGCGCTGAGCGTGGGCGTAGTTGGGGTCTCCGGCGATGTCGCGGTCCAGAGGGGTGTACAGGCTGTGCCCGACCAGCGCCTCGATGAGCGACACGTTGGATTTGGTGTCGTTCACAAAGACGTGCACGAGGGCGGTGGTGTGGCGCGGAGGTTTGCCTTTATCGCTGACCCTCACCACCAGGCGGTGCAGCCCGGTGTGCTTGCCGGTGAATTCCTGCGCCAGCGTGATCTCCCCGCTGGTCGGCGAGATGTGGAACAGTCCGTACGGGTTGCCGCCGGTGATGGTGTACACCAGCTCGGCGTTGGGTCCGTAGTCCATGTCCTCGGCCTCCACCACCTCCACGCGGGTCTCCGGCTGCGTGACCGGCGACATGTACGTGTAGGAGGAGTTTGCCGGTTTGGTGACGTAGGGGGCGTTGTCGTTCTCGTCCAGGACGTTGATGGTGACGCCGACGTAGGAGGATCGAGGCGGGTCGCCGGCGTCCACGGCCTTCAGGCGGAAGGTGTAGGTGCTCTCCTTCTCGCGGTCGAAGGAGATGCTGGACAGGATGGTGCCGGTGCCGTTCTGGATGACAAACTTGCCGTTGTCCGGTTCCACAAACAGCCTCACTCTGGCGTTCTCGCCCTTGTCGTTGTCCGTGACGGTCACGACGCCGACGGGGTTGAGCGGCGCCATGTTCTCGATGACGGAGAAGCTGTAGCCGCTCAGCATGAACTTGGGGTCATTGTCATTGCGGTCCAGAACATTGATGACCACGGTAGCGGTGCCGGTTTTACTCGGGACTCCCTTGTCCACCGCCGCCACGCGGAACTCGTAGCGCTCCGTCTCCTCCCGATCCAGCAGGTTCTTCACGCGGATCTCTCCGCTGTTGGCGTCGATTTCAAACAGCCTACTGGCCGAGAGCTCGATGATGCTGTACGCCAGCTCCGCGTTGGTGCCGCTGTCAGCGTCCGTCGCCACGACGCTCAGCACCGCGTCGCCCGGCTGGTTGCCCTCCGGGAAGTCCACCTCGAGCATCGCGGGAGAGAAGCTCGGCGTGTTGTCGTTCATGTCCGTGACCTGGACCCGGAGAGCGTTGGTGCTGGACAGCGCCGGATTCCCAGAATCCACCGCCACTATTTCAATCCTGTAATCCTTCACACGCTCGTAATCCAGCAGCGTGGTCGTCTGCAGGAAGTACTTCCTCTTCCGGTCGTTGGCCGACTCGCTCGCCGGTCGGAGCTGAAAGGGGACGTCACCGGCGACCACGCACGTCACCACCGCGTTCTCCCCCTCGTCGCGGTCCGACACTTGGACCAGCGCCACCGGCGTGCCGATGGGCATGTCCTCCGAGATGTTTGCAATGCCGTCCTGGTGCGTCACCAAGCCGATACCGCGGATCTCGATGGCGGGCGCGTTGTCGTTCTGGTCCTTCACGTTGATGGTCACCAGGACCTTGGAGCTCTTGGCGTTGGGTGCGCGATCCTTGGCGACCACAAAGAACTTGAGGAAGCTCTCCTCCTCGCGGTCCACCAGGCCCTTCACGTAGATGATGCCTGTGGAGCGGTCGATGCGCAGGAGCCTCTGGACCGTGTCCGACGCCTGGTGCAGGCTGTAATCGATCTCTCCGTTGGTGCCGGTGTCGGCGTCGTTGGCTCTGACCTGTAAGGACAGAAAGAAAAGGTTTTACAAATATTATATTACCCCAAATAAAAGGTTGTGCGGGAAGATAATTCTTCAGGCAATGAAAGTTGTTTTTGAAATTTTTTTTAAATGTAGTTTGCTTGATTTTAACTAAATAAATAAACAAATAGCCTAAAACAAAACAAAAAATATCACTTACAGCTAATTGAATGTTATTTTTATACTGTTAAACTTTCTGTTATAGTTGGAAATGGAAAATAATACAATGACCTGTTATGGATTTTGGATTTTGGAAAACTGAAGATTTGAGAGAAATTATTGATTTCTAAAACCACCTTTATATATATATATTTCTATTTAATGCTTCACTAGTGTGAGTTCAAATATCTTCATTTTGGGCTTTTATTGATCCATGTGAGCCGATGATGAAGGTAAGTTTCAGTCTGTAATGTTTTAATCTTTTGAAGCGTTTCTTTTGTTTGTTTGTTTCTTTTAACTCCTCCAGACAAAGTTAAAAAGATGTTTGGGTTCGTCAACAGGTAATCAATAAAACCAGGAAATCCTCAGTATATAAAGATCTAAAGTTGTCGTTTTATTTTGATCAGCTGATTGAAATTAGAAGTTTAAATTCTCCATTTATGTGTCAATCTTCACCTTAACAGGTCACAAATCCAAAAGTCAAAACTGAGCACGATTATTATGATCACATAGCTTCTTACAGACTCACCACCAGCACTAATGCAACACTACCAACCCTTTATGTTCTCCTGAGCGGGAGGACTTTCCTGCTGCGTGTGAAACATAACGGCCGATCAAAGCCGAGCGCACACGCCCACACAACAACATCTAACGGCCGTGCAGCGGGTCATTGGCGTCTAATGGGCAGATGAGTGAATGTTAATGTTCCTCTCATTATCAGAAAAGCCTCGGCTCCTCGGGGCCCATTAGGAGACCGGAGACGACAGACCGACATTCGGGCCGGCTCCGTGTGCCCAAAAAAACCCCAAAGTAAATGGAGGTAATTAGTCAGTTTGGAGGTCCGATCCGTCAGCAGAACATCACAGAGGATGCATCGTTAGGACGCCTTTCTATCTGCACATCTAATACTTTTTAATTGCATTCATTCGGTGCCACAGTCGCTGTCGAGAAATGTAGGTCGGCGTGTAGTTTTAAGCGAGCTCGCTGTTGAACAGCTGATTTAAATGTCCCAGGTGCTGCTGGTTCAGCGTTTCTCTTCCAGGCTTCACCTGCGACTCAGTAATGTAATTAGGGTTTTTAAATTTTAAGGCCACTACTTCTTTAAAGCTGAAACCGAGCCAAGCGTGCACTCAGCAAAATAATCCCCTAAAATTTAAGTCCTAAAAGATATAACTGGTTTCTTTAAAAAAAAGACAATCTGAACCCATTTAAAACAAACAATAAAACTTCAAGGACACAGGATTTATTTGAAATTCTAGCAGAGACGTTTTCTTAAAAGGACGTTTTGGGGGAATTATGCTTGTTCGCTTTCTTGCCAAGACGAGGAGATTGATGCCACTCGAGCGTCTGCTGAACTCAATCTGGGGTTGTGGAGAAATGTCAAACTATTCCTTAAAGATATCAAATATGTGTCTTAAAAAGGGACCAGTGTGTCGGATTTAGTGCCATCGAGCGGCAACTGAATACTGCTCGCCTTTTGAAGTGTGTAGGAGGAAACGTGTCATTATTATGTAACAAAAAGACAATGATTCTTATTTCTATAATGATAAACAACCCTAATGATGTTATGTGAAATTTCTGCCAATAGATCGTCCTAAATGTTCCACTCTGGACCTTTAATGTCGAGCTGAAATCTGGAGATATCTGCGTTAGCAGCGGGAGTCAAGGGAACATTTAATTGAACATTTAAGGAGGAAATCCACGTTTCAAAAGGTTAATGCGGCCGACAGAAATCTCTGAGGGATTCTCTTTTTAACACAGACTCTACTTCAGACTGCCACATAATAAATATCTGGTTTCCTGCCTGCTCAGGATCACAGGACTGTGACAGACCGTCAGCCGGCACACCCGCGGGGCGACCGTGGAGATCACTGATCCAAGTCGGAGAGGTTAAGGTTAAAGAAAGCATGAAAGTGAAATTATAATTCCTCCTGCCCATTGATTTCCTTTCCTCCGGTGTGGCTTTAAGCAGCCAGACTTCACCAAACAGCGGTGAATTATTGACAGCTTCTGAGAATTGTGTATTGAACAGCGGAGCTGCCGGAGCAAAGTGCTGCTGTGATGAGGACGGAGCGGCGCTGGCTGCTCTCCAAGGCCGCTCCGTCCTCATCACAGCAAACACTGTTTATCTCCCGGTTAACTATTAACCAGCGTGAACCAACCGGCTTCTTAAACAGCGGACCAGATTCTCTGCAGGGTTTTGCTTTTAAATTAAACCATTAATTTCTAGACTCTTCCCTCAAGGAGGCTTTTAGTTTCAGTTTGTTCCTGAGAAAGATAATCCGTCATCAGTTTATATCCCGTCTGGTTTATTATTGACTACAACACATTATAATTACATGGTAGTTCAGCGTGTTCGAGTTGATTAATCAGCTGTTATTTATCGTCTTTTTCTTCTTGTTCTTTAATAGATTTAAAGAGATCTTTCATCTTAAACTGGGGGAATAACACTGAAGGAACGATGTGAGATGATTATTAGCAGATTAAAACCTCATTTCACTCTGACTGATGGGATGAATCCACCAGTGTTAGAGCGGTTTTAGTCGTTTCACGTGACACATTCCTGTGGTTTTCTGTCTGGTTTAAAGTGGGCAGGGCTTCGTGAGGAACAACCTGATGTCACGTGCTTCAGGGAACCAATCAGGTGCGAGAGCAACATTCGAACCAAAACGTGTTGGCGGCTGTTTGTAGGTCAAATCTTATCAAATCAAACTCGGATAAGATAAAGAGTTAATAAATGATTATATCGTCTGCGTAAAAAGTCTAAAGTCCACGTTTTTCTCATCGTCTCAAATCAAATGTTAAACTGTACTTTAATAATAGAAGTATAATACAGAAATATATCCGTACTTTGGGGTTAAAATGCCTGATTTCACAGCAGTTCTTTTATAAATAGTTGTTTTTAGGCACTTTTTGCATTTACATTACAGGAGGAAGTGAACATTAGTGTAACTGTTGTGATCGCAAGTTCCAGAAGATATTGACTAACAGACGATCAATACTGAGGGCTGCTGATCCACAGTGAGGGAAGTTATCATTTTACTTTAAACTTTACAACTAAGACGTTTATTTTTATCAGTTAACTCGATTTCAGTCGATCCGAACAGATACGGGTGAACTCGCTCATCCCGCTGGAGAACGTTCACGCTCATTAATATCTCATTTTAATAATAATTGATTAATAAGGGGGTTTGGTGACCAGCGGCTGCCTGGAAACAAGAAAATCCATATAAAAAACTCAGCTGTCTGGGTTTACAAATAGGTTAAACTGTGTAAAAAAAAACACACTGTGTCAGAAAACCAGGGATATACATGTCTGCGCCGCCATTGGACGATGTTAAGCAGGTCAGGGTCGTCAGTCGGCGCCGTGCCGCCGCCTCTAAAAGCACCGCTGCTCACACAAACGCCACGTTAAGTGAAATGAATTCTGCGGCTCTCTGAAAGGCACCGAGCCACATCCAGAGCAATAACACCAATAAGCCCCGCGGATAATCTCATGACTGACTCAGATTAAGTCATGCGAGGAGGAGGAGGAGGAGGAGGAGGAGGCGAGGGTTGTCGGGTTACTTCCTGCTCCTTCCCAGCTGATGCAGCGTCACGCGGCCGCCGCCCGGGGGGGCTCAGGGCTCAAAGGTGAAGTTGAATCAGTGGTTAATGTGTGACTACACGCAGCGATCCCACGGCCGGCTTCACCTCCGCCGCACCATCTGTCCGTACGGATAATTGAGCAGCTTATTATGTGCAGTCAGCGCCGTGTCGTCCCGCAGCTCGCCGTGTCGCCGCCAACGGGTCCAAAAGGTTCCTGTAGCGATGTGGACTGAGTCTGGAGGAGCTCAGACACCAGGAGGGGCAGATTTATCCTGAATTAAACTCACAAGAAGAGTCTGAGAAAGCCTGGACTAAATACAAATTTAATGAGGCGTCGCTGCTTAAACGGACCAGTGTGTGAAAACAGCTAAATTAATCTATAACATTATGTATCATATTAAAAAACACTGACAGGGAACGTTTCACTAAGTAAATGTTTCTATCAGTGATGTTTATAATGCTGTATTCTCCAGTTATGAAGAAAGAGACATAATATAACTATACAGATATAAATACATAGATAACTGATGCTCCTTCCACTCTAACATTTATAAGTTTCCATCATGTAACATCAATTTATTCTACCTCGTTTAAGAATGCTTGACTCTGATTGGCTGGGAGGAGGGCTGACTGAGCACAGCGTCATCCAATAGTAGATCAATACGCTGCTTGTAACAACAACAAACATGAGGTCCATTGTAAAAATACAGCTTGTTTAAAACAGTTTGTAAAACGTGTCGGAATCTATCGGAGGGTCAGTCGATACATAGTTTCACAAGCGAGACACAATGTAGCAACTACGTTATTAAACTACCGTCAGTGATGCAGCCTTGCGTGGTTGCTATAGAAACGACTGAGCTACAGCTGAGCTCACATTATTCAGCGTAGCTCTAAACATTTCAGCGTTTGAAATTATTTGAATATATTTGGAGTAGGGAAGACATTTGAGGACTGGGTAAAGAGTGACGAGGACGACAGAATGACCGCGAAAGACAAGGCCCAGGGTCCCCGTTTAGAGGTCTGACAGGTGCGGAGCTGCTTACAATAAAGACGGGGCCCTTGAACCAAACACAAAAAAGGTTTCCACCGAGTGGAAGAGCCAGCAGCAGGATCCACTCACTGACAACTGACCCGGACACGACTTGTTGAGACGGTTTAATGCTACAGCGCAGTAGGCGAGCCACGCAGTGTCAACGCTGACCGGGGATCAGCTGCAGCCCTGTGTGGTTGCTATAGAAACGATGAGCTGAGCTGACGTTATTCAGCGTCGCTCTAAAGGGGATGAACTCAAATAGAGTATACATTTAATAAGCTGCAATACGAATAAGAAAAAGCAGAATTATTAAAGTATTTGAATTGTTTTATTATGTTGGCGAGTAAGAAGTAGAATAAACGGGATAATCACCTCAAGGCCGGGCAATAAACAGTTTGATATGCCCGGCTGGTGGAAGGTTTATTGCCCTGCTTCTCTGTCATTATCCCGTTTACTTATTTCCATTTATTTATGGTCTGTCCAACGCTCTTCATCCTGTAAAGCAGTTAAAGCACTTTCTTCTACCAGCTGTCCTTTATATGTCACATTTTGTTCTTAATGTAAGATATCTACAGATTTAACGGCATAAAGACGTCAAACCTTCCTTCTTTCAGACTTTTAATCCGTCAGTCGGCTCAACTGGTGTGAAATCTGAATCGTGCGCACACCAACTCGATATCTTTCTGTCTTATATCGTACTTCAGCTCATTCTCCTGCGTTGGTGAACTGGAGCCTCTGAGAACTGTTGACTTTCTGTCGTATTTCTGCAGTTTTAAAGGAGGAAACCCGTTTTAACAGCCTGTGTTGGTGGTTTTGGTCTGCTGCTGCAGCTGGTGTCATGATCTGGAAGGTAAAACTGAACACAGTAATTACAGCTGACTGAGGTTGAGTCAGAGGATTTAATGGCTCGTAGCTTTGATTCATTCACTGATCAGCTGATCAATTAAAACACTGATTGTTGTTGTTTTACTAAACTAAAACTAAACTAAATATATTTAGTTTAAAATGATTTAAAACTAAAAGCTGAACGAAAAGGTTTCAGAAAAGTAAAATAAGTGTTAAAGTAATAAATTAAGTTTTGAAATAAATCTTCTAAAGTGTTTAAAGAGAGAGAGAGTGTCTGTCTCCCCCTCCCCTCCCCCCCTCCCCCACTGACCTGCAGCACTGAGTGTCCCTGCTGGCTGTTCTCTGGCAGTTCGGCCTCGTAGTGGCTCCTCTCAAACTTCGGTGCGTTGTCGTTCTGGTCGGTGACGGTGACTCGGAGCAGAGCGCTGCTCGCCCTCGGCGGACTCCCGCCGTCCACCACTCGGATGTTCAGGTCGTACGAGTCCTTCTTCTCGCGGTCCAGGTTGCCCATGACGACCAGCTGAGGCAGCTTCTCGTCCGTGTCCACGGCGACCTGCAGGCTGAACAGCTGGTCGGCGTCCGGCCCGGCGGTCAGCGAGTACTCGGCCACGCCGTTGGTGCCGGAGTCCCTGTCGGTCGCCATGGGGATGGAGAAGAGGGCGCCGACGTGCGTGTTCTCGGGGATGGACAGGGTCAGGATGGGCGAGGAGAACTGCGGCGTGTTGTCGTTGATGTCCTCCACCTCGATGCGTCCCTCGATGAGCCGCGGCCCCGAGCCGAAGCCCTTCACCATGTCGGTGATCGACACCTCGAACTCCAGGAAGCACCTGTCGCCCTCCAGCAGGTTGCGGCAGTCCCTCAGCGTCTCGCGGTCGATGGGGATCTCCGTGGTGTAGATCTCGCCGGTCTTGCCGTCCACCCGCAGGTACGGCGAGCCCACTTCCAGCTTGTACAGGTGGCCGCTGTCGGGCAGGCCGCGCTCCGCCGCCAGGCTGCCGATGCGCGAGTTGGGCGGCTGCTCCTCGGAAACACGAAACAGGACGTCGGAGGTTGCGGCGCCGCGGGAAACCAGCAGACTGACCGCCAGGAACAGCAGCACGTCCCACCTGAGCGCCGCCATGTCTCCGCCCGACGCTCTGAAACAGACAGAGGACAGTTTCACAAACTGCTGAACAACATTTAGATTCATTCTGAGGTTTCTTTGAGCGGTACGAGGAACACGGCGCACATTATTGATGTATTACAGCTGAGGGTCGACACGGTCTCTATATGAACTCTATATATCGCACATCTACACACACAGACACACACACACACACACACACACACAGACACACACAGAGACACACACACACACACACACACACACACAGAGACACACACAGGAAGCTGCTCGTTACTGTGTGTGTGAGTAAAGGCTCTCTGCACACTTAAAGGAAGCGTCAGTCGATCAGTCGATCAGTCGATCAGTCGATCAGTCGATCAATCAGTCGATCAGTTTCTCTTCATCCTTCATCGTCAATCCAAAGATATTCAGTTTACTGTCATTATTATTATATTATATTATCATCATTTAAGCTGAAATATAATCTAAATATATATAATTATAATATATTATATTATAATATTTATACTATATTATATTTATATATAATATAATATATTATATAAATATATATAATTATAATAATATTATAGATATAAACAGTTCTTACATTCAGAAGATTAAACACGAATAAAAACATGATTATTATATTACAGCTCTGATAATAAATGTTAACACTGTTAACGGTTCCTACTGGTTTATACTGGTTTATACTGGTTCATACTGGTTCCTACTGGTTCATACTGGTTCCTACTGGTTCATACTGGTTCATACTGGTTTATACTGGTTTATACTGGTTCATACTGGTTTATACTGGTTCATACTGGTTCCTACTGGTTCATACTGGTTCATACTGGTTCCTACTGGTTTATACTGGTTTATACTGGTTTATACTGGTTTATACTGGTTCATACTGGTTCCTACTGGTTCATACTGGTTCATACTGGTTCATACTGGTTCCTACTGGTTTATACTGGTTCATACTGGCGCAGTCGTTAAAACACAGTAATGTGAGGTTGTCCCCGTCACTGTCGATGCCTGTGAGCTTAAACTCCAGAATATAGAGTATTTATATATTTTATTTTATTTATAAATATAATATATAGACAGTTATATATAAATATGAATAAAGAGTATTTATATATTTTATTTTAGGGGAAGTTGACTGTTCATTTGTTTTTACATGTTTAAAATAAATATAAACAAACCCTAACACAAGTTTTAATGACATCAACATTAAAAATGGGCTTTTATAGAGACATGTACACGACTACAACTGTATAACTGTATAACTGTATAACT
>JAGRRF010009836.1:1906386-1917633 GCA_019097615.1 Morone chrysops
TTGTGTGAACATTTTCTGCCATTTATTTTTCATGCTATATCTGCCGTTCATCACCTTATATTAAACGTGTAAAGGGGTTAAAAAGAAAACGCTCTCACACTCTCTGGTAGGATACTTATCCGCCGCCGCACTCTTTGATTCATGCGGTCAAACCGCCGCTAACGGTCGGATTTCTCTCCCTCCGTTTCCACACATACATACAGTAAATAAATGTTTCTACCTCTTTCTATTTTATCCTCCCTCTCTCCCTCTCTCCTTTAATCATGTCTCCCTCCCTCCCTCTCTCTCTCTCTCTCTCTCTCTCTCTCTCTCAGCTCCGTCCTGCCACAGAGAGGCGGGAAGCAGCCGTCTCTCGCGCTCTGAGCGCCACCTACAGTCGCCACTGTGGAGCAGTGATGGCAGGGGGAGTTAACGAAATGGAGACTATAGTGTGAAATAGTGATATTTGTTATATATATATATATATATATATATATATATATTATTGCAGTTAATACAACAGGGGCAGTTAATACAGCGGGGGCAGTATATGAGCAGAAAGCAGCTTACTGTGATATTACACACTGAAACATATGGATTATGTTTTTGCATATGGCCGCAGCTTAGTGAACTAATCCAAATGCATCATTTAAAGAAGAATTTAAAAAAGCAATCTGTACATTTTTTTCACCTTTTTTAGCTGTGGGGGGGAGGCATCCATTACTGTTACACTGCTTAAAAACAACAACAACAATGTTTTTATTTTTTGTCTAGATTTTCTTTTATATTTGTCTGAGGGATCAGGAAAGTTGACTATAAACAATAAAAATTAAGATTTAATTAATAAAAATGCTTGCACCAACTTCAGGCCTTAAGAATATAATATTTAAAATTAAAAATAACTTCATAAGGAGATTATTTTGTGGTGTGCAGTGACATGTAAGCCTGGCTGTCACAATAATAATAAGTTTATACAGTAAGGGAAAAAAAGAACTAAAATATACTCAGACTTAAGACAAAATCCTTTCAAATTTGTGGTCTAATGTGCTTTATTTTGTGTGGGGTTCTTCACATAGAAATGTTCAGGAGGCTTTATGACTGATTACTTTTAAATAAACACAGATACTGTCATATATTGCAATATATTGATATATACATATATACACACACTGTATTATGGTCAGATCTGTGTTGTTCTGTATAAATAATATCAACAAACTACTTAAAGAAAGAAAACTTAACATATTTATAATACAGAGGAATTATTAATGTCGCTAAAACTCGAATATAAATAAAGTAAAGCGTAAAATGGAAGATAGAAATACCTCAAAAGTTTACTTGAGTGAATGTAATTAACATTTTCCACCACTGTGATACTCATGAGATTTCTATGGAAGCCCATTTGTGCCAATGTGAACATTGCTATCCATTTCTGAGTATCTGTATATTTCTTCAGGATGTTATAAACATTAATAACAGTCTGTAAGAAGGTTTATTTTCTCTTTTGCTTGACATATCTGAGCAATATTTACTGTAGATACTTTGCTCCCAGGCTAATCAAGGTCTCTGTAAATAGCAGTTTGTACTTTTGGTTAATTACAGAGACATCAAGATCACAGAAATGGGAGGGTTGATGAGCGTACTGCGGCTCATGTGCCAGCGTTCACACACCCTTCATTTACCACCACATTCCTGATCACAATATTATATACACTGCAGAGCTCCTCGTCGTCTTAAACCCGGATACAAGTCAGCATTTCTGTTCAGATTAAACATGAGCACATTTATTATCAGTGTTTGAGGTTAGAGTTGCATTTTAAGGTTGTTTTAGTGGCATTTTCAGGATATTTTGAGTCCCAATTCTCTGTTTTTATGCTCCTGATTGATATAAAAAAAGATTATCTGCTGTTGTTCCGTGTTTTAATTATCATTTGCTTTTATCTTCAGGAAATTAAATGTGCACGTTTTCAATTGTTGTACCTTAAATAGCTAAAATTACTTTTATTTTTGTCATATAAACAGTGAATGTTACTCTTTGTTTTCTGTCACTCAGATGCTTCATGCTGAAGTTTACACAATAAACCCAGCAGACAGACATAAATAAAACTAAATAAATAAAGATACTGTATGATGGATAAAAGAGTTTTGTTTTACACTAAAAATCTAAAAATCACTTTATTTATAGTGAAATTTCAGTAACAATATTACAGTTACCACCCAAAAGATAATTAGCCACAATCTTACTGATAAGAAAACAAACACATCCTTGGATTCATTTCTGTCAAAGTTCAACAAACATTAACTTTATTATTAGGATTATTTTGATTACTCCAATTCAATACACAACATTAAGCTATTAGCTTAACAACAACACAATCTAAAGCCAACTTTAGTTACATTACTTGCTGTTACATGTGATAAGTTATGTAATCAGGATACAAAAAAGGTAACTGTAAAACATTACAGAAACAAAAAGACATAATCAGATTACAGTTACATTTAGTAAAAATTAACAGGATTACAATTTAAGGTCACATTGTTGTTTTATAGCATACACTTAATTCTTATTGATGTTTCTTTTCTCTTATTTATTTGCATATTTGGTGTCAGAAGTTGGCCCGCCATATTTTTCTAGCAATAAAAACATAAATTAATTTATAAAAAATATAAATCACAGTTTATGCTGAAGTAAAATGTTAGTTAAATATGTAAAAACCCATCATTATTAATTATGTTTCCCAATAGGAGCTTGGCGGACCGAGCACAGGAAGTCAATTAAAGGAACTTGAGATCTTAATATTTAACCACAATAGCTGTTTGCTTTGTCTCAGTTTTGACCCTCTGAGCCACCGTAGAAACATGGCGGCTCAACATGGCGGACTCCGCCAGCAGAGGACCCGCTCCCTCTGTAGATAAAAACAGCTCGTAACATGACTCTTATATTGTTAAACACAATAAAGCAGAATGAAATAAAAAGGATGAGGAGTAATACCACCTTAAATAGAACAGCAGGGGACCTATTACCCAGAATCCCCCTCTTCAGCGGTAACAACCCCCACCCGTCTGACACCGGCAGGGACTTTAAACGAAGCAGCCAGCGGCGGCGTCGACACCGTTTAGTCTCCGTCTGCGTCCTCGATTTGTTTTTCCTCGCCGTCTTCCTGAAGACGGTTCGCCTCCGGAGGAGTTTAAACCTCTGCGGTCGACTTTGTTTCCCAGCATCCCTTTCAGTAATTAACCTTTCGGCCTGTGCGGACCCCGACTGATCAGCTGTAATATCCGTATCAATATTCACCGTCTGTCCTCTGCGGCTCGGCTGCACAAACACTCATAAACACAAGTTATGAGGTTTAGTTAAAAAGTTCCTTTTGCTCGATTCTACAGGTTATAATGTGAATTATTTATTATTTATAATGTCTATTTATTATTTATAATGTGCATTAGTTTGTTATTTACAAATTCAAATTCTATATTGATTTATAATTGCTTTTATATACATATTTAAACCTACAAGTGTGTGGTTTTATCAACCAACAATACAATTCATATTCTACTTTTATAGCATTATTTAAAGTTTATTTTTGATTATTAATAATAGTGATTCTCCCGTTAGAAGGGTTTTTAAAGACAGACACAATTTATATAACAAAGTTCTTTTTTGGCTTTTTAACGATACAAATATGGTTTACATGAGATAAACATGTAAATTACTGTATATTGTTTGTTTACATTAAAACAGACTTTTTTACAAACTGATGACGAATAATATCACAGAAGGAAAAACACTGATTGTACAAACTAACCTAAAACAGCAAAGAAACTGGGTGGGGTTATTTTCTGGAATGTGCTCTCTTATATATATATATATATATATATTGACATGTCAAGAAAACTACATGAAATTCTTATTTTTAAGATATAAACACAAGTTATATTGACAGAGCTGCAGTCTCTGATCAACAGCCTCGTCCTGCTTTAGAAAACAACCAACAACAAGAGCTGATAGAAACATGAGAAAACACTGAATCTGTCCAAAAATAAGCTTATTAAGTCTGTATGATTGTTAAAATACATAAAAACAGACAGAAAATTGTATAAAAAGTGATTAAAAACATAGAGAAAACTCATCTGATCGATATTCACAGCAGAGAATTTAATTAATAACAAATTTAATTTTGTTAATTTTACACAAACTTCCTGCAGTTATTGTTATTAATGATTATAATGTGAAATAACCAGGTTACTCTGATAGAAAAAGGTCCTTTGAGGGGATATTTATGGCCTCAGTATGCATCAAACGAAGGGTCTCACCTCTCAGATGTTGGACTTTGGGTCTGAGGAAGTGAGAAGAGTCTGAACTTCTCTCTGAAGCTCTTTTTTAATTCCTCACTCAGCGACTTCAGTCACTTTCTCCACATTATTGATCTCTTTATTCATATATCATCTTTTCTTCTGAAGCCTCAGAAACCTGCTCTCTTCCCACCGACCCCGAGCATCAAACACGACAAAACCCTCAAAGAGAATTTAATTGTATATGAAGGGTTAATATATTAATAAAAGGGATAAAATATATATATATTTGACTGGATTATCATATTGTTGGTCGGGAGGTTGAGACTGGCGCCCCCTGTGGACAAAAGCGGCAGTGTTTCATTGATTTCAAGGGGAAACCGACCCAGTTGGAAGACTTTAATTAATATAAATAATTATACAGAAATATCCAATCTTCTCTCTCAGGTCTGTTTATATAGGTCGTATAAAGGTGTCAGTATTAAACTCTGGACACTTTAATAACCAGTTAAACACTACTTATAGTAGGTTTAAAAACATTCTGAACATAATATTCTAAAGATATTTTTAGATCATGAGTACTTCTTTACTACAACTTCTATAAAAAAAAATAAAGTAGAGGCATGTCACAGAAATTAATGTAAAAACAACAACAACAAAAAACAAACAATTAAGTGGTAAAATTGGGCCTTAATTCTTATTTTTAATTAATTTCTGTCATTTAAAATGTTTGTTTCTTCCAGCAGGAGTTCAGGAAATCTTCAGACTAGAAGCAATATGTGAGACTGAAGCTAATTATCGTGATATAAAAACAGGAATCACCATAATCCTCCTCAGATAATCATCATTAATCATAAAACAAAGAGAAGCTTTTGGTTCTGCTTCATTGATTAAGAAGAGAGTCGAGGAGAAGACTTGACTACGAGTCCCAGAGAGCATTTCTGTGAGAAACATCCAATCAGAGTTTCAACAAAGTTAAACTTAATCCAAGTGGTCCAAAGTGAAGGTGTCCGGGGGGGTGACGCTGATAACAATATTAATTATTGAACTGAATTATTGAATTATTAATGCGAGGGAATGAATGAAGTGATTCAATAGTCCAATATATGAAAGTAAGGCACAAAATAAAGAGTCCCGAGTGATGAATCCCACGACCGGTTTGTAATTTCGGGACACAAATGACTCATTTGAAGGAACGATTAGTAAAAACAAATGTCCCTCCAGACACTGAAAGACTGAAAAGGACCCACGTGACCCGAGACCGGGTCCACAAGACTCACGTTAAACACACGGCCAAAAGTATGTGGACACCGAGACGCTCCACCCCTGTGTTATTGATCTTCTTCTGGCCTCTAAAATACCTTAAAAACTTCACACATTAGTTTAAAAACTGCTTATCAGTGGGTTTTTTAGGGGATTTATATTTATTATTAATAAATATGACTAATTAATGAGTGGATTTGTCATTTGTTGGTTTAATAATAATAATAATAATAATAATAATAATAATAATAATAATAATAACAATAATAATAATACACTATATTATATGCACAACGTATTTTACTTTAACTGGTAATAAAGTGTGTAAATTATTTATTAATTCTCTTTTAAGCAGAAATTCGACTCCTTTGGATATTTGTTCTCGATTAGAAGCAAAAGAAAGGTTTTAAAAAGGTTTAATATGGTATATAAAGTTAATTTACCACTAGATATTGCACCAGAGCGCCAACAGCTCAGATCAAAACCAACTCCAATTAAAAAAAAACACTAATTTTACCTTGTAGATCTTAAAAATACTTCAAAGTGGAAAACAAAACAAAACTCACCAAAAACCATCTTTGTTAGTCTCTTCACAGTCAGTCCAACAATCAGAGATAAACCTGTTTGTTAGAGAAAAATACTTTTCATTTCACCATTAACTTCGTACACTACAAGACTTCAGAGACAAAAACAACAGAAACTAAATTAAAAACTCACCAGAACTGTCTTTGTTAGTCTGTGTCCTGTCTGTCTCACCTGCTGTCTGTCCACCTGCTGTCTGTCTCACCTGCTGTCTGTCCACCTGCTGTCTGTCCACCTGCTGTCTGTCTCACCTGCTGTCTGTCCACCTGCTGTCTGTCTACCTGCTGTCTGTCCACCTGCTGTCTGTCCACCTGCTGTCTGTCTCACCTGCTGTCTGTCCATCTGCTGTCTGTCCACCTGCTGTCTGTCCACCTGCTGTCTGTCCACCTGCTGTCTGTCTCACCTGCTGTCTGTCCACCTGCTGTCTGTCTACCTGCTGTCTGTCTCACCTGCTGTCTGTCCACCTGCTGTCTGTCCACCTGCTGTTTGTCCACCTGCTGTCTGTCCACCTGCTGTCTGTCTCACCTGCTCATCATCAGCAATCTGCACACCTGACTGCCATCAAGCAATCAGCATTACCCAGGATGCACTCTGCCCTCCCCAGGGTAACTTCCCCTGAGCCTCGACCGTCTCCACGCTCCGCCAGCGCTGCCGGTACCGTTAATAAAAGAAAGTAAAAGCACCAGAGGGACATTAAAGTGTGTTTACAGGGTGTCCACATACTTTTGGCAACATAGTAAAGAAATAAATGGTTTATTAAAAACACAGTTAAAGGGTTTTGAGCTGATTTTATTTTTAAATATTTGGTTTCTGTTGTCTTTTAACGGAGCTATGCTAGCAGTTTCCCCTTGCTTCCAGTGTTTATGCTAAGCTAGGCTAAACACACCCTGGAATTATCTCTGCACTGGGCTGAATCCAGAACAGCACCTCCCTCGACCGGGAGCCCAGCAGCCAGAACCTGGAGGTCAAAGGTCATCCAGGAGCAGCCCTGGGTGGCTCAGCTCCCAGCAGCCTCTTGGTCCTGCAGGCAGGAAGCTGCTTTACATTCAGCCGGCGCGTCTCGTCCCGCTTTGATGAATAGACTGTAATCTGTAATCTGCGGCGGCTACCTGCTGCTAACGAGCCAAATTAATTAGACACCGACAGTAAACATCTATCGATAAGATCAGATGAAACTTTATTGATCCCTGAGGGGAAATCGCCGCGTTGTAGCAACAAACGGTAACAGGAAAACCACAGGAGAGCCGAGCGCGGTGGGGGAGGAGGAGGAGGGAAACATTAGTACAAACAAAACATATATGAAATATGAAATCAGAGCTTTCAGAAGAAGAACAATTAAATGAGTAAAAAAAGAGCAAAGCTGTGACAGTTAATTTGCGGGAGAGTGACAAATTGCTCGCACAGTTTACAAATTAGATTAACCTCCAGAGGTTGTGTGTGTGAAACGTGGAGCATAAATAATGAATCTCTGCTGGAAGTTGATAATATTGAAGCTGTGAGGTGGAGGCTGAGATATCGTTGGATTAAAGACGTTTAATTATTATTATTAAAGATGCTAACAGTTTGTCCATCACTACTGACAACAACCACAACATCTAATGTCCTCCAGAGCAGCTGTTTCCTACCTTTTACTTCTCTATATGTGATAAACTGATTATATTTTATATATATATTTTATATTAAATTCAATAATAACAACAGTAGAGAAAGATTTGCAGATTATTTGTTATTATTATTAGTTTTCCTGACATTTGTAGACACTTTTCATACAATTCTGTCTCTTATTATTTATTATTATTTTTTAACAATCATACATATATAATATATAAAATAAGTGTATGTTTGACTAATTTAAAGTGTTGTCTTCTTCCTGAAGAGGCTGTTTATCAGAGGATCTGTTAATAGAACAAGTCTTCAAAGTTTAGATATAAGAAATTATATATATTAAAATGAGTAGTTTAATTTAGTTTTCTCCACAGAAATAAATGCAGTTTACATTTTCTTCTTCCCTCTGAAGGTCTGAAACAGGACTTATTCAGACTTTCCCTCTAGCGCCACCATGAGGTCAAATGTTTAATAACCACTAAAAATACTTCAGTTTATGACAAACTAATGAAACTAATGACATTCACAGTAAACTTTATACCTGCTCGACATTTTAGTTGGACTAAAGATTCAGTGAGGAATTGTTTCCTGTCGGTTTCGCTTTGTTTCCCCTTGAAATCAATGAAAGGATGCGGTTAGAAACACTACCGCATTTGTCCACCGGGGGCGCCAGAATCAACAACAAAAAGTTTCTTTTAGGGTTTTTAAAGTTTCCGAAGTTAAAATACTCATTGTACTTTCAGAGTTCTATAATAATAATAATAATAATAAACTTTATTTATATAGCACCTTTAAAATCTGATTTACAAAGTGCTTTTAAAGGGTAAAAACAAACAAAAAATACAACATCAGTAAGTATAGAATAAACAATACAATAAAGCAATAAATAAAAAGATAAAACAATAAAACAGTTAATAAAAGGATCACAGGCATAAAAGTATTTTAGTTTTTATCACTAACAAATTCACAATTTTAAATACATAAACTCTATATTATATGTCTTACACAGTGGACCTTTAATTTAATCATTTAAACATAATTCTAAATGTGTTAATTCATTAATCAGGTGTCCAAACACTTTTGGCCACATAGTAAAATGATGTTTTACATTTTAACCAGTTTTTTGTATATTTTCTGCCTCTATAAAAACATTTTTACTCGCCGTTATTAAACTCTAAAGGTTTAATTCCTCTCTGTATGTGTTCAGTCTCTGTGCAATAATCTGCTCTCTGATATAAAAGCACCAAACAACCTTTGTAGTGAGGAAACAGTTGAAAAGGCTCTTAATGAGTCACATTATAACGAAGCCGTAAACTACGAGCCGCAGCAATCAGTGTCATTCTTCCCGCCGCCGTCGCCGTGAATGTGATGTTACAGGCAGCAGTGGGGTGTTGATTGAACTTAATATCGTGTGTTGTATGAATATATATCACAAGCTCCAGGAAGAGAGGCTGTTACAATAGTGAATTAATGTTTTTTTTTTTTTTTATGATATTTAGTAATTAGAAACTGAGTTTATGTCCTGGAACGGTTGTTTGAAACGGATAATCACAGACGACTACAAAAATACTAAAAATCTGTATAAAGCGAGACGGAAACGAGCTCCGTGTTTCGCTCTTTTGATGCTTTGATGCTTTTTCTACATTTTAGATTGAAAGTAGATATTTTTGTCTACAAACGTTTTCACTCAGCTAATACAGGTCACATGTTGATTGATGCAATATCCTGTATAATCTATTGACTTCAAACAAAAGCCCTCTGGTTGATCCAAAATCATGTATAACCTGTTAACTTCAAAATAAAAGTCCTCTGGTTTATGTAATATCCTGTGAACCGGGTCCTGATGCGTTCAAGGCTTCAGGACTCATCAGTGTCCAGCAGAACCTTTAGAAACAGGAAGTAAGGACTCTTTCTCAGCGTGCCGTTGACCAGTTGAGGTTTCACGCCACTTGAGTGTTCAGGGGCGTCTCCGGGGTCGCTGGGTCCATCAGCGATGGCGAGGACGTCTCCATGTGAAAGCGTCCCCCGGCGGAGCCCCACGCACTAATGGTTCCTGGGTGACATTTAGATAAAGGTGAGACGGAAAAGGTTCAGTAAACTCGCCGTCGACCTTTAACCTCCCCCCGTCCAGGAAGTCAAACTGCAGCCAGCGAGCCTGACATTTCCTCCGCGGAGCACTTTATTCAGCTAATTAACCCGTTAGCCGGATGACCTGCAACACAAAAAGAGGAGGAAGAAAGGATGAAGGAGAGGAAGAGGAAGGTTTGTCCTCAGCTCTGTAACAAACTGCTCACTGAAACCTTTTTATTCTCTACGTACGGCAGAGAAACTACGCGATACGTCCAGTACGAGAGTAAGGCCATCCTTCTTCTCCGGACTCTTTAATGTTTAATGTGTTTTATTTCACAATAAAAGACAACTCGAGTTGTGTTTCCTCTTTACCGATATAAACTGATGTGTTCTCTGAGAGCTGTAATAATAATAATGCAGCATGAGAGCATTTAGACTCATTTTGTCCCACTACCACAATAAAACTTCGAATAATAGCCCAGGCTTTTATTTGCTTAAATCACTGAACTCCCCCAGCCTTTATTGGGGAGCGGTGTTTAATTCCTTTAGCACAAAGCTCTTGTTCAGCAACAATGGAAATACTATCTAATCGCGCTTCTCCTCAGTTTTATTTATACATCCAAAGAATTTCTATAAAATCCAGACGCGGCTTGTAAAGGAGACCAGCCTCTATTTGGGACCCTGCTTTTATTAGAAGTTTTACAGTATATTATCCTCTTGTTCCTCTTTAAAGGGGACTTTCCTTAGTTTCCTCTGATGTTGAGATTGCCCCGGCGCTCTGAGCGCCCAGTCTGGGTCATAGTCACCGAGTGGTGTTCAGTTGGTTAAAATCTGTAACTTCACCACTAAACACTGTGAAGGAATCCCCACTCACAGTGTTTTTATTCTCAGGTTTTAAAATAATAAATCAGTGGATCACAACATTAATTCTTTGTTCCAAAAAATCTGATAAAAATTTAAATATTCGAATCCTGATGGTCAAACTTTATTAAATTCACATTATTCTTCTCACGACGACTCACATAAAATACAAAAACCAAACTTCACAGCCTTCCTCTGACTTACAAACCTCGTGTTTGTCTTTTAAAAGTCAAATCCTTGCTTTAATATTTCTGTAGAATCAGAAGAATTAATGCAGCTGGAGTTATTTTAGGTCTCTTCAACTGTGGACGTGTGTTTTCTTTTGTCCTCAAACATTTTGGGACATTGTTGGAAATAGTTTTCACTTATTATCATTTGGATTTTTGTTTGATAATCAATAAATAAAATCAATCAATAGTTTGTTTGTTACTTTGTGGTATATTTCACAGTGTAAAAACACCAGAATGTTCCTTTAATGAGCTGAAATAAAGTTTAACAGAAGCAGCTTTATGTGACTGCCGTTTGTCTCGCTGTTTTACAGTAACCATGGCGATGCAGCGGTGAGGGCACAGGGGGCACGGGGGGGGGGGGGAAAAA
>JAGRRF010009836.1:1922278-1938950 GCA_019097615.1 Morone chrysops
AATATAGTATTGTGTTCACAATCTTGAGTCATTGTTTCCAACAACAATCCCCAACGCTGGTTTGGTTGAAATAAATCCTTAAATCCCAGTTAGATGAGAAAATAACGACCGCTATCCTTAACAATAGTTTTTCTATTGTTGACGACAATAACATTTTAACAGAACTGGTTTTATTTTATTGATTAATTGCAGTTGGAAGGAAATTCGGTTGATTTCAAAAACTTTGATTTAAATGACACAACTCTCATAACGGACCTGCCAGTGTCGACAGCAGTTGGAACCGGGTCCACTTACAGAATTGAGTTTGTGTAACTCAACAATTCATCACATTGCAGTTTATTATTTAATATCTAAACTTCGATGAGCTGAACAGAAGCTGTATTAGAACAATGGCATCAAGAATCAGGGAGAAGGAAACACTGAATTTGTTGAAAAAGCAGCAATGTATGATTGTTAAAGATTAAACAAAATACATAATACAGACAGAGAATTGTATAAAAAGTTACCTAAAATATCAGAAAAAAACATTCTCTCTGATGAAATATTCACAGGAAATAATGTAAAAAAATATGTTTTTACCCAAACTTCTGAGGTTTGTTTACTGACGGGGTCCCTTCAGGTGAAAGGTTAGGAACCGCTGTCTTATAGAACCGGGTCTCGCTCACGAACAACACTTTGATTCACACGTTTAAATCACAGAATGAACCTTTAACACAAACTGAACAAAAGAAAGAGACACATTTCTGGGAGCCATTTTGTTTCTGGGCTGCCACTCACAATATGGCTGTCAGGATGATTGACAGCTGTGTGTGTGTGTGTGTGTGTGTGGCCATCAACAAGTGTAATCCTGTCAGGAGTCGACATGTCTGTGTGTGTGTGCGGTTACATCATCTGGCTGAATCTGTACTTTTCCTCGACAGCAGCTTTCTGTTCACCTGCAGGAAAACTGACACAAGACTTCATCTCCCAGAATTCTGTGGGGGTGGCAGGTGTCACGGAGTCACAACTCAGTTAAATCTAAAAAAAACACAGACATGATACACGTATTTTTGGATTCAGCCTGACTTTAACTTTCCAACGATGTCATTATTTCCAATAAACGTCCATAAATCTGCTGAGAAATCCGAAAAAGACGCTTGTTATAGATGCAGAACGTCCCTTAAAATTATCACGTTTGTAACTGTTATTCAATTATAAATTAATCTGCTGACAGTTGTTTGAACATCTGTTATTAGACTACAAACAGGAAGTGCTAATAGCTAATCCTGCATACTTTTAAAGTCAAGATGAAGTTGAAACATGTTTTAACCCTTATAGATCACATCCTCAGTCATATAGTACATATATCTAACAATGAATGCTAAAATAAATACATTACAAGACATTTATTTTTATTCTTATATCAAAATCTTTTTTTATTCTTGTAAAACAAAAAGTGACATCAACCCATCAATCAATCTTCTTTTACGAGCACACTTACAGCTTTGTTTCGCTCGTGTTGTGTTTCAGGTTTTCTCTGTTCTGCTTTGTTCAGTTTTTTACCAGTAAACTGATGATTTGTTGCTCGTGTTGAGAGTGAATCAGCTCTGCAGGTTCGATGGAGTTGAGATGTGTTTGCAGACGGCGGCTGAGCTCCTCCATTACGTCTGATGGCTGTTTCCTGACCTCCACTGAGGAAGACTCTCCTCCATTACTGATGAAGATGTCCTCCCTGTCTGTCTGTAATAGTCTGATTTTATTATTGTATCTCGCCGACAAACCAGATTAGCACTGGGAGGCCGAACTCTGAGCGCAGCCCGCTCACAGCTCTGAAGGTGTGTGTGTGTGTGTGTGTGTTAGTAGCGTTAACGCTGTGTGTAGGTGGGACCTGTGTGGGTTGCAGGGCAGCTTCTCATTGGCTGCCGGCAGGTGTGTTTTCTGAGTGGCGGCTCTCTAATGAGCGCCCGTGGGAATCGGACTACAGACCTGAGCTCTAACACGGCCGCAGGCAGAAAGGCCTCCATCTCCCATCATGCTCCCTCACCCCCCCTCGCTGCTCATCCAGCTGTGGCTCATGCTGCATTCAGGGCATCAGGAAGGGATGGTAAAAGCCAGTTTCCTGTGAGTAAAATACCTTGTTCAGACTATAAATACTGCAGTGGTACTGTTTGACCCAGCTGGAGGACAACAGATACTCAAGAAAGTACGTTTCAGATGGTAAATAGACGGAAAATACAGTTTAAAGACAGTAAATACATATGAACCTGAAGTTCAACAGAAAACACAAACTTTTGGATGGTAAATACGAATGTTGGGTGTTAACAACCAGAAATTACTGATATAGTTGCACTTGCGTCAGAGTCCTGGTTGGAGCCGCTGTGAATCACCTTTAAACTGTATTTCCTGATGTCATAAATCTTAAATTCACTGCAGTTAGATGTAGAAATATTCTGTCTCTGCTGCTATTTTTCCTCTCACTCTTTCCTCAAAGGCAGATAATTAAATTACCTACATAAAATGATAAAAATCACCCTGAAAATCAGGCAGAAAAACCAACCAACCAGTGATATATTTGTCCAATCAGCCAACCCTTGTACATCCTACCACCTAATCAAAACACTTTCTGGCTCAGTTTTAAGACTGTAAATAATACATACATTTTCAGCTCACATTTTGATGGCAAATATTCACAGAAAACTCTTTTTAATTCACTCTGAAGATTAATTTAACTTTCAGATGCTACAACAACTTCAGTTCTGCTTTTTCTGCTTCGCTTTTTGATGGTAAATATCACGAAAAGTTCTTAAAAATACAGATTTCAGTCGGTCAGTCCATGATTGATTAATTAGCTGTGATTACTTTCAATACGCAACAATGTCCGGTTATACTTTCAAAATAAAGCTTGCGTGGTTGTGAACATGTTTTACATTTAAGGTTAATCTCACTTCTAAATTTAGTGTTTAGATCTAAAATTTACTTTAAATTCCACCTTTAGACGTGCTGGTTGGTGTATTTCCTACAAGAGAACCAGGCCGTCTGTATTTCAGCGAGCTAACCACGTACTGACTCGGGGCGTGGCCAGCGGACTCTTATTTTGGGAGGAAAAGTGATGATGATGTCCCATCTGAGAGGAAAATTGGCGGCGCGATGAGGAAAAGAGGAGAGTGAATGTGAGGGAAATAGAGAGAGAGAGGGGAGGGAGGAAAGGTCAGAGCTCCTTTCATCTCTCCATCTCGACTTCAAAGGCGACATCGATGCTGCTTTGATTCCATCAGAGGAGGAAGAGGGAGGAAGGAGGAACAGGTGGAGGAGGAGGAGGAGGCCGCCTGTTTGCACATGTTGACTCTGAGTGTGTCGATATTGTTTTTATATTTCTGTAATTCAGAGATTGTTCAACTAATTAATTTATGATTAATCCGAACCGAAGACCCAGTGTGACGAAGATCAGCCAGATCAATCATAAATTATTCTTTATGCTTAAAGAAATTCATGTTTATTTACAGTAAAACATCCTGTGACAGTGCTGAAGATTTTATTATTAAAGATATTTATGATCTGAATTTCAAACAAGATCTTCATCGTTACAAACATTACAACTGGTGAGATGTTTCTTTCCTTATCTTTGTTCTACTTTTCAACCCTTTCACAGTCTCTATTTACAGTTTCACAAACATATATATGTATAAACCTGTACTGTATATTCACTGCATTTGCCTGTAATTCCTTTACTATACACATACACAAACAACGATGAATAACAGTTATAAAAAGGCAGACAGAGGTGAGTTTAACGAGATTCATTCAATCTGAGCGATTGAGGAAAATAAAAGGTGAAGGTTACCTTTAGTTTGGCAGTTTGGATGGATGAAAAGATTTGAGGTCACGATACTGAATGTTACAGGAGGCCAAACGGGAGCCGACGACTGGTTGAACGTCTGCCGGCTGTAGAGTGAATTCATATATTAACATGAATGTTAATGAGTTGATAGTTTGACTGGACAACAGTTTGTAACACGATGGTCAAAAGATCAAAATCGTCCAATAAAACTGATCAACTGCAGCAGAGAGAAGCTGTCGGATGTTTTAATGGTTAAACTGGATAAGTCGACTATTAGCATCATTATCATTAATATAAAAGCAGCATTTTACTGTCAATTTTACGTCGGACTGCAACTAATGATTATTTTCTTCATTAATCCATTAATTGATTGATTGATTGATTGCTTTGTAAAAATTGTGAAAATATAATTGAGAGACACTTTTACAATGTTTGTTTAGTCCAAACCTCCAAATTATTACAAACACATTCAAAGGAAAAGATGAAAATCAATCAATCAATTTTTATTAAAGAAATATTAAGAACCTGGGAGGCAGATTATATTTTATATCACAACTCTTTTCTCTTTAAAAAGTTTCCCCGTTTGTGTTATAATTATTCTTCCTATTAGCCGGATGTACAGACGTTAATATTGATGAAAAACAAGCTCTAATCTTCTTCTGTCTGATGTTATTAAAGGAAGGACGATCAGGAAGCTCCTACCTGATCTCTGCTTTCATTTCATAAAAGCTAATTAACACAAATTTTCATTAGTCAGAATGTGAAACAAAGACGAGGACGACTTTTACTTCAGTCCTTGAAAGAGTTTTTCATTTGAAGACGATTTAGAAACTCAAACTTTACAGTTTACAGAGAGAACTGATGTATTTATACAAACTTATATAATATATATTATAACAGTAGGTGGCAGTAATGAACCTGAACGTTACAGGTAGTTAATTATATCAAAAAGAGACAAAACACAATAAAAGTTCAACGTATATTTGACTGGAAGCATTTATTTCTTTATATTTTCTGCAGATTTCGCGATATTGTAAATTCTTTTAGCATTCATGATTTATTATTTATTGATTAGCAGTTATTCAGGAGGTCGATCAGGGAGGTACTGAGACCTGAGAGGCATTCAGTTTGTGCCTGTGGTTTCCAGTTAGTCTGTTTATATTAAAATAACACATTTTTACAGATATATAACTGCATGGGATTAACATAAAGTGTATGTTGTTTATAGGTCTTCCTCCTCATTATCATCATCATCACTGCAGTGAGTCAAAGACGACTGACAGTCTAAAGTTAGTTTCATTTTACGGTAAAAAACTTTCAAACTATGACAGTATAAAGACTGACTGTACTAACTAAACAGGTTAAATACAGTTTATTTATACAGCATTTTAAAAGAATTTATACGAAATAAAGTTGTTTTTTATATTAAAGGCTATAAATTGTACAGAAAACCGCTGTTAAATGGAAAAACTGCTTCTGTTGATGGTAAAAAGCTTTTATTTATACAGTAAAATATGGAAGAAAACTCCAACTTATAATCAATTATACGTTTTTTTTACCGTAATAGTAGAAAAAGTTCTATTTATTAGTTTTTTACTAAAAATAAGATGATTTTCACATTATTTCTATATCTTTACAAACTGAAACATTGATTGTTTATTGATTTATTATCATTTATATTTATAACAACAAATAAAGACAAATAAAACATCTTCAGACTGAAATCACGTTGACAAAAAGACTTTATATTATTCACATTTATGGATTTTTTCCATATAAATATTTACATATTTTCTATATTTGTGTAGAAACATTTTGTTTCTTCTTCAAACTGAATTAGCTTTAACCTGTTTAGGCTCTCCACGCTGCTGGCGGCGCGCTGACACATTGAGTCAATCTTCAGATATTAACACAATTACAGAGGAAGTTCTGCACATTTGAGTGGTGGCGAGTCGTTGTCGTCTTCAAGCCGCTGTCAGTCTTTGTTTTGTGTTTCAGTGACTGAGATGGAAACTGAAACAATAAGAAGACTTTAAAGTTCCAGTTTAATTTAATTTAATGTGAATTTAGTAGTGTTTAATCACCTGAAGGATCTGGAAAATCCTTGAATATTATTTATTTTACTCACATTTTAACTGTGTATACAGTTAGATATCATTGAGTTTACTTTTGTTTTGAAATGACTGGATTATTATTATATATATATATACATATATATTATATTATTATAGTAATAATCATTCTTTAAAAACTCATTTCATGACTCTCGGCCACATCCTGTGGCAAACATTACTTTGTATATATTAGCATATTGATTTATTACTATAAGGTAAAATGGCTCCTATTGTATATACTGCAGGTGAATACCTTTATATACATTTCTATTCTATATACTGTTAGATATTGTAATAAAAGTATTATTTCTGTTCTTTATCATTGTGTAAGAACCATGAACAACTGAAACCTCCGAGGATCAATAAACTATTTCTGATTGTGATTCTGAAAACAAACAAGATGTTTCCCGACTCTAATTTATAAATAAGGGAACAAAAACAGAAATGTGTTGTTTTCTTTTCAATTTTCTGTTTATATAACAACAACAAAAATATGGCAAAACTTTTTTCCATTTTTATTTAAAGTGGAATTTTAAAAAAAATTTATTTTCAAAACAAAACAACAGAAAACTGCTTCAGTTCTTTGTTTCTGTATTTATAAAACTTACTTCAGTTTTTTGGTTTATTTGGTGACTTTGTTCCTGTGAACTTTCCTGTTGCTGCTCTAGAAACAATATTCAGTTATATTTCATAAATAAACAAATTCTAATCCAGTTCAGGACTTTTTTCTTATTAAATAAAAACATAAATATTGTGATGATAATAAAAGTATCTGTGCTTCTACGTCTAGTGTGTGTGCAGAGGATTTATCAGTTTGTCACCAACAAACAAACCAACGTGTGAATTTACCCGAAAACAAAGAAGTTGTGACAGAAAATAAGAGAATTTAATGCGTTAATGTGGAATATGTAGGTTAACAGCAGCATTAATGTAAGTACGGTAATATGATCAAACACAAGTATTTATGGATTATTGTTCGTAATCCTCGGACAGATGTTGCTTCATAAATCACTTTATTATCTGTATTTAATCTCTGTTCTTAAATCTGTTTTATTTTCCAGTTTTATCTGAAACTTGTTTACGCAGATTTTACTGTTACCTGTAAATGTGTCAAAGATATTTTCTCCATTAAAAACCATAAAAACTTTAGATTTTTACAAACTAATGTTGTAACAATACTTTAATATATTTTTATTTTACTGTGACAAAACTGAAAAACTGTGACAGTAAAAGTCTGTAAACAGTTTCTGAAACAGTAAAACTTCTTTATACTTATTGTTTCTTTTGATGGTAAAAACTTGTAATTGTGTTTTATTACTTGATGTGTTTTACACTTCCAGGCCACCGTACATACCTCCTCATATTCATTATCTTGTTTTTATTGTTTAATTGTTGTTTTAATCTGTGTTCAAGTGTTTTATGTTCATGAAGGTAAATTAAAGAAACCAATAATCTGTTCTCCACCTGAGGTATAAAAGGTTTACATTACATTACTCACATATGAGGAAACACTATATTTTGTTCTTATGTCAAGAATAAATAGATCTCCCAGCATGCAGCAGGATTCCTTCAACAGTTTCCAAAACTTTTTAAAAGAACTTTTTCTTGAAGCTGTTCTGGTCCCAGTCCGACCGATCACACAGTGGACAGATCAGTGTCCCCCCGTCCCCCCTTCGCTGTGAGACCACAAACTGCTGCAGGGCTCGACCAAAACTCTGAACTCCTGAAGCAGTGCACACAGCGCCTGTGGGATTTACCCACAATGTGCTCTCGTGGTGGGGTGGGAGTCTGAAATACAGAAATGTTCTGTATGTTTGGGGAGAACTTTGCAGGTCGATCTTTATTCTGTGAATGCAGGATTATTATCTAATCAAAACAGCAATAAAACAAACTATTTATCCTCATAAACTACCTATAATATGTATAATATGTATTATATAAGACTCTATCACACATTCTAGATGTAAAAGAAGGTTTTATTTCATCAGTTTTAGTCCAGTTATCCAGGTCGACGTTCAGGTTTGTCCAGTTCATTAAACAGCTTCCTCCTTGGTGAGTAACTGCACTGTATTAAAGGATGTATTTTATTTTTTGTTAAAATAAATTGGTATCGAATCAGAAACAGTCTGGGGACACTGAAGGCGATCAATCCAAACTTTATGCCTCTCAAACATTAGCGGCAAAAGTGTAAAGTGGCTGAAAGTTGCCACCACTAAGAAGGTCATACTGAGACACTGGGAGGAGACTAAACCCCCAAATTATCAACGAACTTTAGTGTCTCTAGTGTCTAGTCTAGTGTCTCACAGTTACATCGTTGGGTCAGACAGGTGGAATTTTATCTATTTTACCTGTTATTATACGAACATGTTACTTTATTTGTTTAAGTTGTTTCTTAAAGAATCCCTGAAACCTGAAAATATAAAATATAAGTGACAGTTTTCAGGAACTTTTTCTTCCTGCTGATGAACCAGAAACAGTTTGCGGTGTTGAACCTCCGTGTTGCTCCATATTTTCTGTTTTCTGAGGTGGGGGGCCCTGGGCTTAAGGGTTAGCGGTGTAAACTCACCTTTAGCCTCGGGGTCGCTGCTGAGCTGTTATCTGTCATCCTAATGAGAGCCGTGGTGTCGAGGTTTCTGCAGATAAACACACATTACATTAGTCTGGGTAATGGGTTCGCTGGGAGCTCACATTTACCGCGTTTGACCTCCGACCTCCGAGCTGCTGTATCATCAGATGATGGTGAAGAAAGAGGAGGCAGGGCCATGGGAACGCTCGGCTCGGCCGCCGCATCTTCCTCCATCTCGCCTCTGAATGGATAAATAATCAGCTGTGCTTCCTCTGCTCGTCCACCCACGCAGGGTTAAAGCCGGCGCTCCTCACCTCGCTCGGCGGGAAGAAGGAAGAAGAAAACAGGCACAACGCTCTGGATCCTCTCATCCTCTCCTCCCTCACAGCTGACCCCTCCTCGTTGGAAATGGACAAGCTGGGATTCACAGAAACGCTGCAGCTTCACAGGCGAGAGGGCGCCGAAAACTCAAGCAGAAGCAGAATTAAGGAGCGTTTCAGGCAGTGTGGGTGGATTTCACTGCTTCACCCAAAAACAAAAAAGCTTCCTTCAGAGGTCTGACTGGTCGCCTGGCTCTCTCCTGCTGTCACTGATTTGATGTTAAATGCTCGACGTCTTCACCTCCGCCGGCGCTCCCTCTAAAGCGTTTCACGGTAACCTTGCCCGCCCACTGAAGCCCGCACTGACCACAGACAGACGAAGAGGCAGAATAGCAACTCACCGGGGAACCGAACCGCCAACATTTGCTCTGCCTGGCCAAAAAGACTGAAGTTTTTATTTTAGTTACTATGGTTTGGAAACAGGGAACAGTTCTAGAGAGAGGAAAGTGATCCTAACCCGGACCCCGCTCACCTCAATACCGCTCTCGCCACTGCTACGAGGCCACAGGGCAGCATCCCAGCTATGCGTCTGTTGTCAAAGGACACAGACGCCAGGACAGTTACCCACAACGCCACCGTAGCACAGAACATATAGGCCACAATTTTTTGAAAACCAGGGCCGCCGCACGGCCCCCTACAACCCACCTGCAAAGAAATACACAAGAACTAAACCATACAAAGACACACACAAAGAGAAAAGAGAGGGAAACAATAATGAAAATAAACCACAATCTGATTACCCTGATTTTGGCATAAAAGACAGAATCTTACACAAAATAATCAAAATGGCCCACCATCTTAAAAAAGCTTGGACCGAAAACTCCCCTCCTACAATCCAGAAATTAACACAAAAAAAAAATTAAACCAGCCAGCCCCTGTGAGGCGACCAAACTCCTCATTGAAGGCAACGCTAAAAATTGGGAATACACAACATTAGTCATTCTGAGAGACCACTACATGGACTCCATGGATAAGGAGTTTGAGACCTTGTCTGCACTGTCCACACGTGAGTGGCAAGCCCCCTTTGGAGTGGCCTCCACCTGGGTAAATTAACATTGATTTATGCGGCAGATTAAAGTGGATGAACGGGGACCAGAGGGAGCAGGTAACGGGACAAAGTCCTCCAACCAGGACGGCAAAGAACATACGAGACGGAAATTAATTTCTTATTTAGCAAATCTGATATCATCGATCATCGAGGTGTCACGTTTATTAGTGACACCTGCTCCTTTGTCAAGTCGGATATTTTGACTCATCAAAGCGGGGCAGTCTATTCAAGGAGACGCTTCCCCTCTGCAGGCAGCTGGGGCTCGCACAAGAGCCGCAGGTGGGAAATAATTACAGAAATTAAAGAAGGGAGTTGTAATTAATAGCTGTAGGTAAGTCTGATAATACGTCTCCGCTCTGAAGTTGAGAGTAGATTCCTCGGGTGTGATAAAAAAACTCCAACCTGGCTTCTTCTTCCTCTCATACAGCGGGCGGCGAGAAGAGGAAGAATGATCTGTTAATTAGTAAATACTACAGGAGGAAATATGCACAGCGTTGTTCAGATGAGGCGACCTTTGACCCTGCGTGGAAGAGGCTCTAGTCCTGCAGTTGTTGTCATTAGTTACAGATGATCTGGTTTGAAAAATGACTAGGATAAAAAAAGGGTGTTTCATGAGGATACTGTTCCTGTTTAACCATTTATGACACTAAAAGGTAGAAAAAGTGAATTTAATTGTGTTTTTATATCTAAATCCAGTAATCTTTTCTTCCTGTGCAATAAAATGTGACCCGTGCACCAAATAATCCATTTCAACTGGATGTAAATAACATATAAACTCTGTATAAAACAGCTTTTCTGTGAAATTTACAGTCTGTAATATAAAGAAACAACTTTATTCCTTTAAATTCCTATTTAACTTATTTAGGGTTGTACTGTCGTTGTGGTTGTTAATTGTTAATTATATGTGCAATGACGACTTTTAATAGGCTAATTGGTGAGAAATAAAATAAATTATGCTTGACTTTACGGGAGCGTACCTATGTTCCCCGTGTCCTATGTTCCCCGCTTTGTATGGGACCGGGCAACCCTAACCCTAACCCAGACACACAGATTCATAGCAGCCTTTAGGAAAAACAAAAACCTCCAGGACTATCTGGTCTCAGCCAAAATTAACGACCTCAAAACCCAGAGGCTATGGCCAATTCTTTAAACATGCCACGTGGATCTGCAGCCACTCTAATAAAACAGTCTATGGGACCATGGCATGTGGAAATCCCCACTCCAAAAACTGCGTTCATCTTATTTCATGTCTGTCTTGTGGCCTACAGTATGTTGGGGAGACTAAAAACACACTTTTACAGTGGTTCACCCAACACCGCTATAACATCCAGAGACAGAGGGAAACCCACACACCTCTTGTCAGCCATTTTCTGGTCCATGGATGGTCGTCTGTCTGGGCCACGATCATCCGGATGGACCCCAGCTGGAACGCCACACAGAGAATCCGAGCTGAAAGGACATGGATAAGAAAGTTAGAAACAATCCACCCGAAAGGCCTCAACCTTAAATAAGAGCTCTCCTAATCTGGAACAGGATGGCCCGTGCATGGAGCCTCCACTTTCTCTATCCTAACCCTAACCCTAAGAAGATAGGACCCGGGGAACATAGGGATGACCCCGATTTTACCTGTTATTAATGGGCTGTGGCCAGATTAATGTTATGTTTGTGGTCAATCTCTGACATACATATGACGCCATAAACGCCGACCACTTTAGTGACCAAGTGCAACGATATTGTCAAGAAAAACTGTAAGTTAAGCTAAATATATGTATTTTTATACTTTCAAACAACAAATATGTGAATTTGCATCAATTATGAACCTGGAACTTATGTAAATATGTGCCTATATGTGGATTTTTCACCTGGCAAACCTGGGTTCAACGTGTGTTTACTTGTAAACTCTATAAAAACAGCAACATCTTAATAGGTCAAAACTACTGCGACACGTTCATCACGTTCAAATCGTATGAAATTATCTCTAAATGCAATTTGAAAGCTCTAATTTCTCGTTTCCAAGAAGTGTTTCCAATAAGGAAAAGAAGCTAAAAGGTGAAGGAATGAAGGCGCTGCAAACTACAGCTGTTGCCTCTTCACACACACACAGACGGCGACACCTTTCTACGCATAAAAAATGATGATCTTTGAGATGAAAAATTAAAAAAATTACTGCTGGAGATCCTCACACATTTACCCGGCCTCGTCGGGGTCTGCGTGTGCGGCGCGTGGTGTTAATTGGCAGCAGAGCGGTCATGAAGAATTCATGGTGGAATAACTAGCAGATTATGTTGTTTAATTAAAGATGCTGCGTCGCCACGGCTGCATGCATATTTAACGAGCGACATAGCTAACAGGAACTGATTACTGAGCAAGCTAACAGCTGCTTTAGCGCACACACACACACACACTGACCGGTTGCTTCCTCAGAGTTCATCTGTTTTCATGTCGACTTTAGCTGAAGTGGATGTAAATATTAACACCAAAGCTTCGGAGATGATAATCAAAGTCGTTCAGGATTAAACTCCATCACAATAATCTCTCAACTTTCAATTTCAAAGGGAAGTTTAGGATTAATATTTTCTATACTCTTTTCATTACCACAGTTATTTTACATAAAATTAATCTTCTAAACTATTAGTCTGTACTTTTTATCGCTTTGGATTCATTTACTAACCACAACAACATCTTTGGGTTTTTTGGGCTGATTTTGCGGCATTAACGCAGAAAGGTTTGTTTGTTTACGTCCATTTAACCTACTTCGTCACACATGCACTTTCAATTACTAACTTACTAAATACGACTAAAAGAGATCTGAGTGAATATTATTAAACATTTCCAAACTATTTGGTCATTTCAATTTCCAGGTGTTGCTGTGACTGGAAAACTAGTCTGTAAACGTCCAGGTTTCCCAGGAATCGTGGTGCTGTTGCTGCCCCAAGAGGAGAGGAAGAGACCCAAATAGAAGCCATGCTAGCTCAACTTGGACTTCAGGTTTCTCCTGGGAAATGTCTGGACAACAACAGGACATCAGAGACTGCTGTGTCCACATCTTTACAGCTTTTTAGTGTGTTAACAAAGCTAGTGCCGGTTTCTGCTGCTGTGTGAACGCAATACAGACTGAATTATTTTCTCCTAAACCGCTGCGCCGAAACTGAGTCGGGATCATCTAAAGACTTTTGCTCTGATTACTGTATTTTAGTATTCTTTATTTTCATATTTCATTACAGTTTGTGCATCATGATCATTTTGTTTTGTCAGGTTTGTAAACTCTGTTTTTAAAAGTATTAACAAAAACACAACAATTCTTATTTTCAGGTGATTATAAACTAATGAAAACATACCTGTGAATATTTTATTACATTTCTGACAATAGATTCTCCTCAATGTTACAAACTTGACCTTTAAAACAACCAGATGTTAATTAAACTCAACCATTACACATTAAAAAAACATTCTCAAGTAGCTTTAATAATTTAAAGTGATACTGACTTACTTTTGTAACTTTTATTTGTACAGCGAAAACAAAACATCTGTGAAAAAGCACTTAATCAGGAATGTTTCTGTAACTTACAAAACTAAGTTAGCGTCACTTAAAATAAATAATAAAAGCTGCTTAATCAAGAATTTTTTAACTTGAGAAAATTGAGTTTGTGTTACTTACAATTTTCAGTATAATCAGTTTCAGTAATGAGGAATGAGACGATGTTAACATGAACGACAGCAAATATTCGTACTGCATAAAAACACATAAAAAAAAAACTCCATAAAACAACAATTATATTAAACTACTGCACGCAGTTATTTCTTCATTATCTCTCTATCTCTCAAGACTGGAAGCATCAAACCAAATCTTCATTATTACAACACACCAAACGATCAATACAGATGATTGATGGAGATTGAGGTCAGAGGCTAACCCTTCGCTCTCCTGGCTGTCCAATCAGAAACGTTCCTGCTGTTCGCCGTCTCTCATATCGGATATAAAAAGAAACCTTGTATAAAACTGGTGATGAAGGTGAAAATGGAGGTCTTCATTATTCACTCACACACACACAGAGAGAGCTTTGTGCTGTTATATAAAGCGATGATGATGATGATGATGAGAGAGGAAGAAGTGGAGGGACTGAGGGAATATTATTGTGCTCCTCACATCACTGTTAGTAATTAAAGTCAATCACCACTTGAACAGGTTTGAACAAACGAGCTTTTACACAAAGTGTTATTATGTTGGTGTGTGATTGATTGAGTCAATAATAGAAACACACACACACTCGTATGAAGCTTCATATCCATTTACCAGAGCTGTAAGCAGATGTACAGAGAAAATAAAACACATTTTGTGTAGAAATCTGCTCTTAAGTCCTAAATTCTGGCTGCTAATAATATTATCTCCCAAATATAAAAACAACACCGACTGATGGCCGCTCAGCTGTTCGTAATCCAAGCTAAAGCAGCACTGGTGCTTTGAGAGTCACTAGAAGCACATTCATGGCGATTTGTACTTGGCTGAAACAAGTATTATTGTGTTATTAAAAACTTACCAGATTCTATTTTTATTTCCCTGTATGTTTGTTTTACTGTGAATGCTGCAAACTGTTGTTTTACTCTAGTATTTTTAAAGAGAACAATTTATTATATTTCTAAGTTGTAGCATTAGATCCTTTGGCTGCCCTGATCAATATAGTGTATACATGGCAACACAAATCAATGTTCTTGGGTTCAGTGTAGTTCACAGTCTGTTTTATACATCAGCAGTTATTAAGTGTGATTATTGATTGACAATATTAGTCTCCTTAAAATCCCGCAGTTTATTTTTGAATTCCTTTTAACAGTGTCAGAAAGTACTTACAGCTAACTGTAAAGTGTCAGATATGCGAGATTTGCACCGGCGGCAATTCCAATTAACGCCGGATCCTGGATCCGGTAATTTTCAGATTTGCAGAGGAGAAGTAAGTCGCTACTGCACGTTGCTGTGAGGTATACCACTTTTTGTGTGTTTTCACTGTATGTTTCTATGTTAATGTTGTGGATGTTATTTGTAGATGATTTATTTTTTACTGTGTTCTGTTTTTCTACAGAAATGGCAAACATTACAAGCCCCATCCGGTTCCCCGCAGTGGAAGACCCAGAGCTGGAGACCATAAGCTTGCAGCTGTAAGTATGAAACATGGTTCTGTATTGTTAGCATTGGTCCTGACTTTGGTTAAACATGCTAACGTTCAGCATTAATGTTACTGATTTAAAGTAGCTCCAGGGACCTGCCGTTTATTGGCAAGTGAACCTGGCTCATGCCAGGGTAATGGTGGAGCTCATCCGCCAGATCCGCATTTCAAGGGCAGATGAGTGGCGGGCTGAGCAGTAGGTTGCCCTTTGAGGAGGCAGCTCCAGGAGGCCCACCAACAGGTGGAGGACCTCCAAATATCACCGGAACTGCAGATGAGGATTTAACATCCAACTGACCATAATTCAGGTTAAGTGAGTGAATGTGGATTGATTGGATTGAAGACTGAATGTGAGAAAACAGACAATTAAGCCTTTTTTTTTATCTTTGTGTGTGCAGAGATGTTCGAAGAAGAGGAAGAGGCACAGGAGGAGGCACATGGGGAGGGACAAGAATAAGTTTTTTTTTAATAACAATATTAATACAGTTGAAATAGTTTCTGTGGTTATTAAGCATTTAAAAGTTTTATAAAATAAGAGGCTAAGGGTTAACCCTAACACACCCTGAAAACAGGATGACAAAGTATAAATGAACATCTAAATTTGAGTCAGATCAGTTTCAGATGTCGAGACATGTTCTGCGGTTTTAAATTCAGTGTTAGAGTTTTTCATACAATCTGTTGCTCACAACACATTACGTAAGTTTGTAGTATAAAATGTAGATAAGTAGCACACAGTAAAATACACAGATAGTAAAAGGGTTAGGCTTGAAACTTCCTTACTAATTACTAATTACTGTTATTACTTAAAAAAAATATTTTTTTAAATAATAAATTCAACAAATCATTTTTCTTTTATTTTCCACTCCCGCTTTTTCCTCTACCGCGTTCTGTTTGGTCGAACATAATCTTTTGAATTTCGCCAGGGCTAAAGGGATATAAATAATGGAGGAACAGACACACACCGTACGGACTTTATTCCCGCTCTGTTGTTTACCGTGTTACCGGTAAGTCCAAATGAATTAACGTTATACTTTGGTGTTTATCGTTTCCGTAAAATGAAGTCAGCGATTGAATTGTGGAGAATCTAACTGATCTAACTACCATATTTATCTGTTATTTGGTAACCATATGAATTATCTGTATCTGTACTCGGAATGGACGGGGCTTAACCCGGAAGTTGGCCCGGGTTGTCTTGAAATGGGCGTGGCTTTAACTGGTATGTTATTTTAAGCGTGCAATTGATATGGGTTGATCTGAAATTGTTATATTTATTGCTGATTAGAAAACTATTTACAGGACATACATACAGCATTGAGCTTCAGATCAATGCTGTATGTATGTTTTTTTTTTTGGTTCTTTTTATTTTTTTTTATTTCCACACTGGGTGTGTGCATGTGTGTGCATGTGATTGAGTAAGAGGGGGGGGGACTGTGTTCTACGGATCAAATAGTCCGACGCTGTTTTTCAGATCTGCATTGATGGCTTAAACAAAAAATTTAAAAAACTGACGACCGGCAGAGAGCGGGAGAGACAGAGTGTGTGTGTGTGTGTGTTTAAAAAAAGAAAAAGAAAGAAATCTCCAACAGGC
>JAGRRF010009836.1:1941160-1955741 GCA_019097615.1 Morone chrysops
GTTATGTATGTTTCATATATATATATATATATATATGATCACATTACACCTGCAAATATTAGCGACACGTCTCATTCCCTTCACTTAAAGTCGAGTCCAGCTCTGAGGGACAACAGGGTTGTGGATAAATCTGCACTAAGCTGAGCTGTGAGTGTAAATGCATGAGTCTGAGGATTGGCTCGAATTAAAGCTGAAATGGTGTTACCCTCGCAGACTACAAACAGACTCCTGCACGTCTCCTCCCGAGTTTGAGTGCAGCAATTTGGTTGAAAGGACAGCTAATGTGACATCGTACCGTTAGTCTGACGTCTCTTTGTGTCGCGACACAAAATGGAGGCAACAGCATTAAGACTTTAAATCCTGATGGCTTTTCTATTGCGAGGACGTCTGAAAACAACTGAATTCAAAAGACAAATGGTTTCTCCGTCTTCTTACTCTCACTGCGTGGTTGTAATGGTGGCAGCATATGTCAGCATTAATCTGATCTGGAGGATGGACGGAGAGAGGAGAGAGAGCAGGGAGGGTATTATGAAAGGATGGAGGGGTGTTATGGGTGGAGGGGTTAAGACAGATTGCATTGCATAGATTTGCAGTGTGTAAATGTGGGTCAGCTCTCAGTCTGGTGGCTGAAAAGGATCAAACAAACAGAAGCTTTTAGAGAGTTTTTTTTTGATGGAGCTAAGCTAGCGGTTTATACTGGATTCCACTCTTTATGCTAAGCTAAGCTAAATTTGGACAAGTAACGAAGCAAATATTTATTGTCTCATCTGTACAATCATATTTAAACACTAATAAATGATATCAGACCATAATCAATGTTTAATAAGAGCTAGCTACACCGGCGCTGTTCAGCCTTGAGTCTAATGACCCCCCCCAGTGGTCAGTAACTACGCTAACAATTGAACTGTATTAAATATGTTCTCTACAGTGTATTTGTTCAAAAGTTTAAATATTTGAGTAATGAAGAATCAACTCTATCAGATCAGTCCAGTGATGTTAAATTGGGACTGTTCATTTAATTTTGCATTAATGTTTTATTCTGTAGCATTTCAAGATCAATGATCAATTTACTACCAATACTACTAACCAAACTGTGACGCAGAAATCATCTTAAAATTCACTTTTAAACATAAAAGAAGTCAAAATAGGCCAATAATTTCCTTTATTTTATCCACAGAGGAACATATATGAATACAAATTTAAATATAATTACAAAATCCTCCTTGAATATATCAGTATATTGCACTAATATGATCATAAACTTGCTAATTTTAATGTATTATTTTATTAATTTCTTAATAGAGAAATACAGAATACAGAAATGTATAAAAATATAAATAAAACCAGCTCCCTGCTTTACTTGTTGCTGCTCTTCTCATGTTCAACCAATATTTATCTGACCTGTCTCATCATCGACCCCCACTGATGACGACCTCTGACCCCAAACAAGCAGCTGGATTAATCAGCGGCCGGCAGACATTAATCCACTGTAATCCACCATATTAGATACCAGCACACTTTCTGGGGGGCTGCGACGTGACCATTCTGCTGTAATGGCCATCGTGGGATTAAGTGAGAGCGTTAAGCTACTTCTCGCCGTCAGAACGCCGTCAGTGTGAACAACAGCGACTTAAGAACCTCGGCGGGAGGCGGCAGGAAACAGAAACAACAGATATTTAGCTTTAATAAGGCGACACAACAGAAAGTGTTTACAGCTGGAGGGGTGAGGGTGAGGAGGAAGGTACACGTCGTAATCCCGCCACAACAATACGGCTCACACAATTAAAACAACGTCTGTCAATATTAGTATGGAGACAGATAGCAGCCGCCACTTTAATCCCTGATAAACCTGCTGCCGTTAATCCTCTATTTACTGCCATCACTCCCAAACAGTTTATTTATTATTAATAAGTTTAAATGTTGTTTCTTTACTGAAAGTGTTTATTTATTCAGGGTGGTCTGTTTACGCTGCACAAAAGGATTTAGCTTCACTTTTACTTGCAATATACTTTTTTTTAACATTTACAGTAAAATAAAAGTAGTAAAAATTCAGCGTTTAGTTTTTTTCAAACTGAAATATTAAAAATAAACTTATTCCAGCTACTAAAACTGGATAATCTGCAGTAACTCACTGTTAATTAAAAAAAACAATTTTAGGGTTTTGAACTGTCAGATGAAAAAAGAGAATTTAAATTGTTACTTTCTGAACTAAAATGGCCAACAATGTCTCAGTCAGTTAATTTAAAAGTGAATAAATATTAAAAAAAAATCATTAATTGTTGCCCTAAAAACAAAAAAGAAGCTGTTATAGAATTAAAGTTGTTCATTGTTAAATTATGGTTGTAAGTTTTTAACGTTAACGAGTAAAGCTAGCTCTGATTATAAGCTAGCAAGAGTGTTATATTATTAGCCCAAATTCAGCTGAAGGTTCAGTGAGAAATATAATATAATATTAATATTTTTAAGACTTGTGTTTTCAGAAGAAAACATCAGAATGAACGGTCCTACAGAGCGAACAAGGCCTCTTCTGGTGGAGTCTGCCACGTTTCTACGGTGGCCTAGAATGGACATTTTGAAATGAAAAATTGAATTTAAAACTTTATACAACTAACTTTATCAAAAAATTGCAGCTTTCGTGATTAGGATATTTTACTAATTTAAACCTACAGTATATCTATATTCATATACATGTATAAAGATAACCGGTTTTGGTCCTAAAGGTGATATTGATCCACATTATCAGTGTTTAGAGGATTGTGTGTCACTTTATTCATCTCTAAGAGGTGATGTAATTATGTTGGGAAATCAATTGTATAATCTATATATTATTAGTTTAGGTTAATATTACTATCAATAAGCCGATACTACAGTTGTTTTACAATTACAACTCAGAGTTAGTGAGCGAGGGGGGTCAAACTATTCCTCCATTAGAGGCTGTCGAACAGGTAAATCCTTAAATTGGATGAACCTCGGACAGAAACTGGCAACCAGTCTGTTGCTCCTCTGCTGCTCTCGGCGAGCGTTAATGTGACAGCCACTTTGAAAATTAGGCGGCGGATTAAATTAGGGCTTTAAAATCCTTTTGGAGTCGCTCATTCAGAAGTGAAAAGATTAAGGGGCGACGATGAAAAGGGATTCTAGTTAAGACCTACATTATCGCAGACCTCAGCGCCCAGACAAAAGAAGAAAAAAGGAAAGTGTGCGGTGCATTTGAAGCCATTTGAGGATCAGTATAAATGATTTCTTTGTGGATCAGTGAATGAAATTATAGAGCAGGAACCGATGCCTCTCTCCGCTCTCTCTCTTTATCAGCCTTGCAAATGGACAGGTCCTGTGAATCAGACACACTTTCATTTCTGACAGAAAAGGCTCGGGGCAGAAGAGCCGAACACCAGGTGAAGTTATTCATTTCAAGGTAATATTTACCGAGACGGGAGAGAGCGATAGAGAGGAAGAAAGGAGGAGGAATTCAACCTTACTGGGGAGCACAGGATGGGTGATGGATGGAACAAACAAACTGAGACTTCAATTAAAAATAAATGGAAATATCTCATTTCCCCTTTCGCAGATTGGATTTATATTGCTGGCGTTTGTTGCCTGGTTACCTCTCATTGCCCCCTGCTCGTTTTCCAAAATGTTGATTAGGTCGGAGGCGATAAATAAATCGATGGCTGTGGGTTGCCAGGTCTGATTGTTTCCGGGGGACAAGGTGGAAGAGAGAGGGAGAGTAAGAAAGAGAGTGGTCCTCCCAGGGAGGAACTGAATCTGAACCAGGGGGACGTGACCGCCATCTTAAAACCCTTTTGGTGAGGGTTGTTCAAGGGCGTAGGTTTGGTTTCACAAGTGCGAGGGGATTAACAATTAAGTTTGTGACGAAAGTGGTCGTTCAGCATCCTTTTTCTTGTTTAAAAACCAACATATATTTAATTCCTAGCAGCAGTGGTTCCCAAACTTTATTCAATAATGTACGCACCTGACCTTTTTTTGGGTAGAAAATAATGCATCTATTAAACCGTATAATACAGCGTTTAACTCAAAGATACAACATAAGCATCATGAATAACAGAACTAGATGAAGTTCGTCAGTACCGCACCATCAGTGTCTGATCCCAATCAAACATATACGATATAAAAGAAGTCCCTGAAGGTACAAGGTTGGGAACTACTGTTTATGCAGAGCAGATCTCAACGGGCAGGAAGTTGTACAGAAACGAAGTAGAGAAATCTGTTCAGTTTTCAAAATAAAACTCCCCTGTGCAGAGTTTGCATGTTATTTCATCAACATTTTGGCACCAGAACAGAAGTCAATCAGTCAGAGAAGATTTGAGGCTATGGATGATGACCTCATCTTGAACTTTTAACAGTCAACGAAACGGCCTGTAAATTTGGGATCATTTAAAAGATGGTCCTAAGAATTACGGCATTTGTTAATTGATGATCCTTAAGCGTTAAATTGATTATTTGGGCATAAATTTGACCACCACAATTAACATATTAATACCATAACTTGAATTAGCTCTATTAATCGATGTGCCACCTCCGCATCGTTGAGTTAAGCTAACGTACTGAGTTAAGCTAACAAACTTTAACTAGTTCTGTTATTCATAGTTGCAGCACTGGAAGACATTATACTGGATTGCTGTTCAGAGAAATACTTTACAGATAAATAATGACAAATTTACAGATTCATTTATTGATTATCACAAACAGTAACACATACAACAACATGTGGGCACTACAGATACATATATGAAGAGAAGGATAGATAGATGGATGTGTGGATTGATATGGAGATACTAAATCTGTACTCGAGGCTAAATGCACTCTGCCAGCTGAACTGCACAAAGAAACACATTTAAACTTCACATTTCCATTTCCATTAGCTGACACTCTCATCCAGAGCGAGTGCAGTAAATTCCCTCTTCACTTTTACATTTGATGGAGGAAAATGTCATCCCACCGAGAGAAGAAAAAAAAGAAAAAGAGACAACTCTCCTCATCCAAACATTTTCCGCTATGTTGCTTTCAGCAGAGTGTCAGCGAGTTGTTAACATGTTAATATCTAAATTCAGCAGGTCTCCTTCCCCCGATCTCACTGTGACATGCATCATTAAATAAAAGCAGGGATGGAATAAAATCTAAAGCAGCTGTCACATATTGAACAAGTCAGAGGTGGTTAAAGTGTCATTTCTGATTAAAGTTTTATCAGGTCTAGAGGGAAAGAGACGAAATCTTAAGGATGCGAAGGACACGTCAACGTCCTGAAGATGATGGCTTCTTCATTAAAAGAAGTTTGGTGTTCAGCTGCAAAAGCTCTAATCTCGAATGTCAAGAGTTTTACAAAACAATCCACACTTTCGGCTGTTGGGCTGACAGACTGAGGTGCCATTTCGTTTTCAATTTATTAGTCAGCCTGGAGTAATAACACAAACTGCCACAACAAGATAAGTTGTGTTTTCATTTTCAGACGACGCAGAAGCTGTGGCAGCAGTTTAAATATTCAATATTATTAATATTTTTGCCACGAGGGCAATCTGTAATGAGCTGTTAATCAAAATACTAATTCATAAACCACGTGTAACACGAAATTAACGTCAAAGAAAGAAAATTTGTGGTTAACATTAAAGTTGTCTGCTGACTTTCTAAAATTCAAGCTTAAGTTTGTTAGCTTAACTTGGTACTTTAGCTTAATTCAATTCAATTCAATTCAATTCAGTTTTATTTGTACAGCGCCAATTCATAACAGAAGTTATCTCAGGATTCTTTTCAAATAAAGCAGGTCTAGACCGAACTCCTTATAACAGTTACAAAAACCCAACAGTTCCCACCATGAGCAAGCACGTGGCGACAGCGTCAAGGAAAAATGATGCAACAGAAGCCCAATGAATAAAGGAACCAGCTTTGTTAGCTTAACTCACAACATTACCTTAACTCAATAATGCGACAGTCACAAACACAACAAATTATGACTGATGAATTATAATTATGATATAATGTTTTTCAATAAGACACAGAAAACTTAACTTTTATATATTTTTTTAATCCATTAAACTAAAAGTTTTCCTTCTTAAAGTTTCTTTCAAACTGATAAATCCTGTCAGTATTTCTCTACCTTTATATTTTTCATCTATTAAAACCTTCTAGCGCCGCAGCCTCTACTCACTGTCTGTGGTTAACGAGCTGTTTTTCCTGTTGATAGACAACGAGCTAATTAAAACACAGGTGTGACAGCAGACTCAGGTGCTCTCGTCAACATGACAACAGCATCAGGTGCTGATCCATGAAGACGGGAATTTAATTTCTTCTTCTTCTTCTTCTTAAAATACAACCCAGGGCCTTTCTTTTATATCTTACATTTAAAGTAATGTAATGTTCGCGGCTTTTATATTTTTTATCCTTTACTCTTTTAGTTATTTTTTACTGTAAATGTGACAAAACATTTTATTGATTGTCAATAATCATTAATCTGTTTGAAATCTTGTCATTGCACAAACCTAAAGGTGAAAAACTATTTAAAGTCACATTAAATTTGACAAAATAATCCCTTTAAATCAATTCAAATTAATTTAGACTGATAGGTGTTTTCTTATTTACTGATGTACACGCTAACTTTTGAGTAGTTTAATTGTTTTTTAAATACTGTAATGTCTCCATTTTTGAAATAAAGGTTACAAAAATAACAATAAACATGTGAATCCATCCGTCTCAATAAAACTACTGTTTATTAGCCTCTTAATCCATATATAATAATCTTTTCTTCCTGACATCCCTTAAACATTAATGCATCATTGAGCAAACGTTGTTTCTAAGTTAGCATAGCACGGAGTTCGGTGTGCTCATTGTCTTGTGGTCTAAATTCAGACGTTTTTCAAATTAACATCATGATGTCGTGTATCAAAATGATCTTTAGGACATAAGACAAACAACTTCTCCTAGTTAAGAAGTTTATTTAGAATTGTATAATTAAAATAATACTTGGCCAAGGAGCTTGTTGGATTGAGAAGTCACAGTCAGCAGAGTGCTGTTACTCTGTCTTTCCTCGCCCCAAAGAGTCCTGATCAAAGGTAACGAGGTTATATTTTATTATAGCAAGCAATGTGATTGGCGGACTGGATGGGAAACAACCGTGGTTTAGACTTGGTGCTTCTTTGTTGGTGCACTGTCTGGTCCCAGCCTCATAGCACACCTTTCAACCAATTCCGAGAAGACAGCGCCTTAAAAGAAAAATTAGTAATTCCGCCATTTCTTTCCCTTCCATATAATATCATTTATGAAACTAGAGCAACGGTCAGAACTAGGTGTACACGCTCAGTTGTTTGTAGCTATTGTAGTTCGCAAGCACAGATAAGAATATGTGTGTGTTTTTATCTTGGTGTGTAATAGCTTTTTAGAAAATGTAGGCCTTCACATCCGTGTACTAAAATATACTGAAATAACTAATCCCTAACAATGACGTAGTTATTTTGACATAAATTTGATCAGTTCATCGCAATTAAATCACAGTAAAATCTGTTTACTTTGAGCTCAAACCAAAGTTGTAAACCAGATTAAAGGATGAATATTTGCTTTGCCACACAAAGCTTGAAACAACTCTCCTGGTTTAATACAAACAAAAAACTTGTACATAAAAACTTAAACGGAGGCGAAACTATGACTAACTAAACACTAACTCTTGACTGATAAGCTAACACTTAGACAATTAGGCAGCGAACTTAAAACCGAAGGGCTCCCAAATATGTTACGTGCTCTCTGACCAATCTAATCGCTTTTGTTATTATTATTAACCGCAAAACACCCCAAAACATGACAAGCGCTAGCAGCTAACTAGCTAACATGTCACACACGCATGTTACCCAAAAGCTCCACCCTTAATCTTTGTATGAATATAACTTTTAGATACTGTAGATTTGGTCTCGGTTCCCAAATAAATTTTGACCAAAGTGAAATAAAAAGTGACTCTCCAAGTCAGGAACGTCGTTCGTGTACATAATCTGTACGAGATCCTCGCTCAACCCTTGTTATAATAATAACTTATCAATAACTGCAGTAAAAGCTATAAAACAGCATGAACTAATAATACCAATAATACTTCAAAGCATAATACTTCAGCATCAAAATTTGAACCACAAAAATCAATACGTGACCAGGAGCAGACGTCTGCAGACGAAAAACTGATTAAAAAACAAAAATAAAAGCATAATTTACAACGACGGATGTCTGTTAATATAAATGTAAAGCACTATGAGTCTGTCCTTCTTCCTCCTGATTAATTTTAGCTTTTCTAACATGATTCACATCCAAGTGGAATAAATCAAACTCAGATTCTGGTTTGTTATTCACACTGAGAACAGCTTGGACATGTTTGTGTTAAATTTTTGGCCCCCAGTTTTTAAAAGAAATAATCTTGGGGGGTGGTCATGGCTGGCGGGGAACTGACCTCAGCCTCTGCACTGGAGGGATACCGGCGGGGGCCCTGAGGATTGTGGGTAAACCTCTGAGGCCTCTGGCTGGCTGCTACAAAGCCTCTCTGACAAAATCAGCCGGAGGGGAGGAGGAGGAGCTGAAGCTGCACGGTGGACCACTGAGGCCAAGAGGCCCCCGGGCGATGCAAAGCGATGCTCACTCTACCGGCTCGCTCTCCTCTCTGTTATATTATTATTATTATAAAATCCATTTCTAAAAGTGGTTGGAGTGGATAGAAACCTGCTGCTGATCACGGCTGAGGATTGGCAAGAATCTGGATACGTATCATAACACAGGGAGTACGAGTCAATATATTGTGATGTAACTTGATTAAAAATATGTTAATGTTTAGACTTTACACTGAAATGTGTTTCTTTAACCTCACTAGTAAACACCAGAAAAAAAGAGTTTATTAATGTACGCTGGTTGTCTTATTATTTAGGTCTGATTTAGGATTCTAGCAGCTGATTTCAGTCTCTAACATGTTAACGTCACACAGCTCATCTGTTTGAGAACGTTAATGAAAGTTATGACGATATTAAGCACTGAGAAACTACATTATCACATTATAAAAACAGCTGTCAGCCTCAGTGTATTCGCTGACTGACAGTTAGCTAACATTAGCTTACCTCCTCCCTGAAAGCTGTAACGTTTTCTTCTGTAACTTCATCAAAGTGAATCCAGCCAGAAAAATATCAAATAAAACCCCTAAAAGGAATCATGTATCAGGTTATCCCACAGCATTTTCTTTGTTATTCACGTTCATGTTTTTCCGTAAGAAAGTTATCATCCGTATGTTGCCACTTTAAGTAACATCCCAACGTGTTTACTGACATTTAAATGCAGAAAATGTAAGTGTTTTCTGAGTGTTTCATGAATTTTGAAGTTTCTAGTCTAAATAAAAAAATGTGTTCAATTAACTAAATATTTGTCTGCAGGAACATCCTACCATACATAAAGTCAACATATTACTTACATTAGATAGATTCCCATGTGTCCTAAAAATATTACTATCAATATAACCTGGATATTTAGTGACTTGTTCTCCAGTCATTGAAACACCTGGAAATTGATTAAAATTCCCAAATATCCTGGAAATAATCTATATTGTCCTTAAAAATTTTATTTGTATTTCTAGCCTGTCACTTGCCTATGTAAACTTATGAACGTAAAAACTGCCTAAACACTTACTTTTAATCACATGTATTCTAGCAGATATCAATCTATTAAAATATATCTGGAGCCAGCCGATAGGATCTTTAGGATTGGCTCAATCACTTCTGATCTTGCACAGATTTATTTTTATTAAAAAATGTAATTTTGCATTTATAAAGTAATTATGAAATAATGCCATACTGAATATAAGTAAAATTTAAGCTGCAAGCAGCGATGAACGGGCCCTCGCACTCGACGCAACTTAGGGTGTGCTGTGGCCGTTACACGTGCGGACCAAAACATGAAAATTTCACGTAAATCAGATTAAAGTTGCCATGCAGCGCTTACTTCCTGTTGCCAGTAGGCATATGTAGACATATTCAGGGCGGGACTGTTATCAAACGTGTGAAGTTTCATTGAGATTGGACCACGTACACGGAAGATGTGAGGACGTGTTCAGGGTACTGAAAATAGGAGTACTGCTTCTGTTTTATGGCCAATCGGTGGAATTCGACACGTATTGGGTTGAGTGCGAGGGCCCGTTCATCGCTGCTTGCAGCTTTAATTTATTCTTTTATTATTGGTTATTATAATTTATTATAAGGTCTGCACACTCTCACTAGTAAAACAAACAACAAACCAGTAAAAGTTGATGAAGAGTTCGCTAAACTCGTCATAAAACCAGCAGGTGAACGTTTGTTTCCAGCTGTGAGGAAAGATGAAGCTTTCATAGCGGAGGAACCTAATCTGAACATCCTTTCTCTCAAAGTCTGGAGCCCCCAGCAGCAGATCAATAAATCATCAGATCAATACATCCTAATCATTTTCCCCGTGTCAGACAACAGACAAACGGTGCAGCAGCACGAACAGAAATGTCAAGTTGACATTCTGCCGACGGAAAGCATTTCCCCAGACAGCGGTGATATTATATTAAAGTATGTAAACATGTAGACGTATTTATCGACACACGAACAGTCTCATTCCCAGGTGGATTATGGGTGCTTTTTATGTAAAGTGCATTATGGGTTTTATTGACAGGGAGACTCCCCAGAGATAATATGAAGAGTGTCAAATGGATGTTTATGTTCATTATGAGTCTGAATCAATGTCAACTTTTAAAGATCTGATTATTAAAGTTTTTATTTACTTATTAGTGGACAGAGCTTCTGGGTCTGTGAAGTGTCTCAAACCTGCATTCTTTCTACTGTCCAGCAGGGGACAGCTACATGGGTTGCAAATAAAGGCTGATAGACCAATAATTGGCATTACTTCTTGGCTGATTTGGGCAATATTGGTTTTGGGGGTTGTTGAGGATGTAGTTTAATCCAGAACTGGACATATTTTAAACCCAGATGGGCTGATTTTGATTAATTTTGAGGTAATGTGTATATATAAGACCTAAAACACTTATTATATTTGTTGAGTCTAAAATTTGCAAGTTTAATGCATTAAACATGTAAATAACCTCAAAATGATTCATAAAACAGCCCATCTGTGGTTGAAATAATTCCACTTCTGGTTTTAAACTGCCATTTTGTACCTTGAAAATGCGAAATTGAATCAGCATCCTAAATAACCTCCAAAACCAGTCCAATATTGTCCGTTATAGGTGATTTATTGATGCTAATTATGTAAATTGCCAAACATGTGCATGTTAGCAAATGCTTGGCACCCATATTGTACATTTCTTACGTAAAAATTTGGGACATTTCCGGGTTCACATTGCTGACAAGTAGACTACATTTTATAATTACAGTAGAAAGACTTGTATTTTGGTTGTATTTTGTTTTGGCGAGTTTGAATTAGTAAATTTTTTTTTTAAAGTCAAATAATTAATGATGTAATATATTTATTTCTCGGGACTAGTGCACATAGAATTAGCCCAAAAGGCAAAAAAAAAATTGGTGTAAAAATTGGCCTGAAATCAGATTAACCGTAAAACATTTTGGCTGTTAAATTTCCTCAGTTTACCGTTGGCAGACGTTACTTTTGGATCCTGTTTGTAGTACAAATTTGCAAATACTGGCTAACTTACAAAGCATTATTGGCATACTGTCATTGTCATTTTAGGCCTGTTAGCATACTGTCGTTAGCACTATGTGTGTATGTGTCGAGTCAAGTGGTTATAAATGTCGACGCACTCAGCTGCTTTTGTCTGCGATATGAATCTCAGCGTCCCTAGGGTTTTCTACTTTTACAATTTTTAAATGAGCAGCAGGTTTGTGTTTTTGTGTTTAGTCAAACTGCCCCCCCACTTTACTTATACAGGGATCATCATTAACTCTTTGTGTTAGTGTTACAATCTCACAGCTCCTTTTCTTCGCTCTCCACAGAGATGAGGAGTGAATAATATGTAATTACCTGAAGGAACGAGGCGACCGAAACTGTCCGCTGGCTGCACATAAAATCCTGCAGTAATGAGAAAAGGTAAGCCACTTACAGACAAAAGCTCTGCTATTTCCTCACCTCACTTTAGCAGAACTGAAGAAATGTACATGCCGTAAATAAATGCTCCTCTACTTTGGTCTTTATTTAATTTATTGATGGTTTCCATTAATTTAAGGTTAAAAATAAACCAAAAAAAGCTTTTAAGAGTTACAGAAAACTGTAAAGTCTCATAACTCAGCAGTGTCAATTTTAATGTCACATTTAATCCACTATAAATCTAATCTTATTGATCGCTGCTGTTTTTATCAGATAAGTTACTGTTGTAATTTAATATTTTCCGCCAGCGGCCAGGTCTCAACAACAGTTTTAATGTAACAGCCAGTGAAGTTGATACGCACTAATCACACCCTTTAAACAGAGTCAAAGTCAGAACGAAGCCAATTAAACGTTTATCTCCACCTGTAGTGATCGAAACTCACATTTTTCCATCATGTAAATTAAGAGCATTCACACACACACACACTCTGCTGTGTCCGTTTGGCTGTAAAGGACTTCGGCAGTGTGGCAGTAATTAGTTTTGGCATAATGAACATTTGGCCCTGTGGCGAGGAATAATTAAGCAGCACTTTGCGGTGATCGGTAACGAGGTGACGGGGGTCAGAAAACCTCGCGAGTTCACCAAACAACCGGCTCTTAATAGGATTCATTACGCCGCCGAACTTCTTCTCCTACAGACAGTACATTAATAAGACAGACACGTACTGGATGTAAATAATTCAACGGTCCTCTGTGTCATATTTTTTATTTTTTTAACCTTCTTGTGTCTTTAATGCGGAAAGCTCTGGATCATTAGTGTCAAACATAGTTTTTGTTTTATTGCTGCTTAATGCAAAGTAGCTGCAATGTAGCAGTCCCGCCCTAAAGTATATGCATGGTATATTTTACTATAAATTGGACCATCAGTTACTAAATGAACATCATGCTGTATGGAAGAAGACTGAAACTAGAGACTGAGACCAGAAACTCATCAGGAAACGGTTTACTGAGCTCATAAATCAACTGAGAAGTCAGCTCATTTCTCCATAAGACTCGATACTATCAGTGTTTATTTGCAACTCATGTAGCTGGCCGCTGCTGGCCGCTTCAGTGTTTGGAGTTTTTTCACAGACCCAGAGGCTCCGTCTGTTATATATGTCCTTAATTATTGATGAAGAAACAAAACAAAAACAAAACAAACAAAAATGACCTGAAATCCTAAAATAAGTTTAATATTTAAAAAGCTAAATCAGGTTTCCAAATCTTTAAAATGTAGAAACCTGCGTCTTAAAGCTGTCGTTTGATATTTCTCACAGACTTTTGAGGGCTTTTATGTCCATTTAAAACATTTAAGTGATCCGAATGTGAGTCACCTAATATGTTTTAATATGGTTTTACTTTCAGGACTCCAGAAATAACTCCCAGACAATGCTGCGATTGAAAAGCTCACATTTGCACAAAGTTTTCTTGTAATAAGTATAAAATGACTGGATGAATAACTGAATCAAAGTACCTGGTTTCAGAAGTCAGTTCCTCCTGAGAAATCACACTTTTGCCTTCAGTGTGATTGTTTGATTGAAAATCTTGAAATTTAGAGCCAAAGTATTATCCAACTTCCAGAACCTCCATCATCGGTTCGTACGCCAGTAAAAGTCAGCCGAATTAGCTGTTACTTCCTGTTAGCAGTGTACTTGTGGATGTACAGACAACTCTCACAGGATTGTTTTAATAAACTCAAACTAAAAACGTGATGATTCTCAAGCAAGTTCTGCGTCCTTTTCTCTGAATCTAAAAATATGTGTATGTTCGTGTGGTCGCCTGCTTAAAGCGAGTTTTAGACAAATAATTTTTTTTTGTCAATATGAAAAACAATGCGTTAAATCAGATTGTCCACAATCCAACCCTACAGTTCATTTCACAGAAACTATGCGCATCAAATGATAAATTCAATGATTCCTCAGTGATATAGTATTCAAAAAGTCAAATTTTTATAAAAGTAATAATCATACTGGTTTAAATAAACAATTTGAGAGTATTTACAGTCTTTGCTGGGCATCAGTTTTGTGCAAATGTAATTAAAGGCCTGTCTCTTATAGAACCCTGTCCTGTCTGTTTGGTCTGAAGTTGTACTTGTGTTATCTGATATAACAGGAACTACTGTTCATATTTTACTTAATGTCTTACTTTTAAATGATGATTCAGAAACTCAGATAAGACTTCTGCTTTTAGGTCTGACAGTCATAAAAAAACCTATTGATACCCTGAAGAGTTATATTTTATGAGTTAAATACTGTCATTATACACATGATGTATGCTTGTATATTTATGTTAAAATGACATTTTAAGTTACAAGCTCATTTTTAGGGATGCATGATAATTATCGGGGCAGAGAAATTACCATCCGATAATGGAGAAAATGTATATTCTTATAAATTATTGGGATAATTAAATTACGGCCGATGAATAATTTTATGAGTTTAACTTAACTTTTATACTAAAACAAATATTTTTTTTTACAATATTATATATAGTCAGTTAG
>JAGRRF010009836.1:1994568-2006091 GCA_019097615.1 Morone chrysops
TAATTACTTGAGTAAGAGTAAAAAAGTGCTTGGTGAAAAAACAACTCAAGTACTGAGTAACTATTGAGTAACAGTAAAATTGTAAAGCTAACCCGCCGCTGAGATTGAGTATGGTCACATGATGAGACTGCACGGCTACGTTTGATTGGTGAAACACAGTCACGTGGTAGAGCCTTTGGCGGAAGTCTGTCTCTCTGTCAAAATAAAACATTAAAATGAGGCGTAGAATACCAAAGAGGTAAAAAGAAAAGTAACAAGCTCATTGCAGCCTAATGTAGAGTAAGAGTACAGTTTCTTTTTCACAGTTTCTACTCAAGTAAAAGTAAAAAGTATAGTGATTTAAAACTACTCCTAGAAGTATAATTTTTTCAAAAACTTACTCAAGTAAATGTAACGGAGTAAATGCAACTCGTTACTACCCACCTCTGCAAATAACCATGTCCTTAATTCCAGCCTCTAGATGAGTATTGACTGTAAATAGATCAGATGTTATCTTACAAGAAAAACATGCAAAAGGATATGGGAGTGCTTTTATTCTGCCCTGAGGTTTGCCTGCAGTCTTTTTCTTTCAGGCTCAACAACAAACAACTTATGCTGTCTGAGAGGCTTGAAAACCCAGATTTGAAAAAAAGTCTGCATATCACTCACTGCAGTTACTTAAAGGAGCTTTAATCAATATTCATAGAGTCACTTTCAGAGAAAAAGCTGTAAGAAAAAAACCAACCCACAGTGCACTACCTGCTAAAAAGCAGACAGTTAGAGACTCGCTGGTGGGTGTAGAGGAAACATTTAGCAGCTACAGAGACAGATATTTCCCTCAGGAGTTGGAGGCTAAAATGTGGAAGTGTCGCGTTTTGCCTCACCAAGACTTAAAAGTGTCATGTTTTGCATCATCAAGAAGTGGAAGTGTCACGTTTTGCCTCACCATGACATAAAAGCCTCACGTTTTTCCTCACCAAGAAGTGGAAGTGTCACGTTTAGCCTCACTAAGGAGTGGAAGTGTCAAGTTTTTCCTCACCAAGACTTGAAAGTGTCATGTTTTGCCTCACTGGGCAAACTGTAACTGCTGGATGTGGAACTGTTTTCTAAAAGGTTCAACCTATCAAATTAAAAAGTGATGATATCCTGATATTATAAAGGTCAATCTTCACAAAAACTTAATTACTAGTAAGCACAGATAAAGCTTTTTAACAGCATTCAGTTATTTATTTAGTCTTTATCTGAGAGATTCCTGGAAACAACTTATTATATTAAATTATTTGGTAAATAGAGACTCTTATGAAGGTTGTTGCTGAGAATTTAGTGAATTTCATAAGCATGCGTTAATTTTCAGAGGAATTTACCTCAAAGACCTGATCCTTGACTAAAAAGCTAATTCAATATATAAGACATAAGAATCAAAATAATAATAAAAAGAAAACTGAACCCAAACCTTAGTTCTGATGGCCATGTCAGGGGCAGCTCGTTTTCATCAAATCATGCTTATTGATTGAGAATGATTGAGGCAGTAATTATTACTAAAAATACAAAAGACATAAACTGAATCCTGTGAAGTTATTAAAACAAATAATCCTTCAGCTTGCTTCTGTTTCCTGAAATCTTCCTGCATCATTTCTCCTAAAACTGCTCTTAAGATTTCCTCATATTTGATGTTTAAAAAGTAAAAAAGCTCTGAACTGTGCTCACGTTGCTTTCAGGCTTCTCAGATTTCATATCACAACCAGACGTGCTGAAGCGGACCGACACAGTCCACATGTATAAATTCACTTTTCAGGGCAAAGAAAACAACCCGCCCAATAATTCAGCAGTGTCATAAACACATTCATACATATGGACGAACCGCCCGCAACGGCTGTTTGAGCTGGATGTATTTTTCATGGACGGCGGCAGCAAACAGCCGTCTCTCGGTTATTGGCTCTGCTCACGGGGCCTCGGGGTGCCCATCAAAGATTCAGGTCAGCCGTGGGCAGCTTTCCACCCCGATCCAGGAGCAGCCAGTCGCCACGGAGATGAAGACGCCGCCGGGTCGATCGCTTTTATAGTCGTGGCCGAGAAGGAGTCGAGTAGGTTGGGGCTTGGAAAACAATACAGAGGCGTCCCCCAGTGTCTCTGCGAGGATCACAAATTCCCAAGACTGGAGCTCCCGCCTCAAAACTTCACGTATAAATGTATTCATGGGTTGTGCAGTGAGGGACGGATACTGTATGTACACACACACGCCTGCAGTTTAACATGCACCATGTGACATCTCAGATTATATACTGACAGCAATGGATGAAATATTAAGATGTTTCACTTAAAGTGGCAGCAACACAGTTTAAAACTCAATTATTAGCAAGAAAATATAGTTAAAGGGACTCAGTGTGCAGCTGAAATGGGCTCTACTGTTCTTATATTATTAAATATATACTGTATACTCTTATTGATGCAGTAACTTGGTTTAATATAATTATAGGATTATAGGGGAGTAAAAACATATCATAAATTAGAAACACTTACGTAAACTGTACTAAAGTGTGATTAAAGGAGTTAATTTGTGGAATAGTTTTGAAAAGGAAATGAAAAAGTGTAATAAACTAAATAGATTTTTACAAAATACAATTAATTGATTTTAAACTATAAAATGGAGGTATGAATGGTACTGTATGTTGTATAAAAGGGATCTATAATGTAAAACTGAAGCTGTACTCAAACTCCTACACCTTTTAGTCAGTGTAACTAGCTTTGATTTGCTTTATTTATTATAATTTATTGATCTTTATTAAGTGCTCAACCCTCATTGGGTTTACAGGAATCCAAAAAATACAGCTGCAGTAAAACAATTGATTATATTATTACACTATATTTTATTAACATGCATGTTTCAGTTGTATAAATTGAAATTAAGTACTTGAATAAAAGAGCTCAAGCTAAAAAAAGCTAACAGCTAAGTAGCTAACGTTAGCCGACTTATCCCCGGGAGCCAAAACCACCTCAGTACTTCGTCAAACTGTCCTCGTCTTCAGTGCAGCCGGTTCAATTCAATTCAGTTTTATTTGTATAGCGCCCTTCATAACAGAAGTTATCTCAGGACACTTTTCAAATAGAGCAGGTCTAGACCGAACTCCTTATAAAATTTACAGAGATATCTCAGTACACTTTTCAAATAGAGCAGGTCTAGACCGAACTCCTTATTTCATAACAGAAGTTATCTCAGGACACTTTTCAAATAGAGCAGGTCTAGACCGAACTCCTTATAAAATTTACAGAGAAACAGAAGTTATCTCAGGACACTTTTCAAATAGAGCAGGTCTAGACCGAACTCCTTATAACAGTAGTAGGAAGAGTAACAAACAAACAAACACTAAAGTTCATATTTGCGTAAACGTTTTAGACCTTTGATCTCTTGTGTCTGTAGTCAGTCTGCTATCCCACAATGCTTTGAGAGGCAGTTCGCTGTCTGAGTGTCTGACAGACAAGGAAATGAGGTGTCGGCATCATCCCACCACATACAGATACTGTGTCCTCCACATCTTCTGCATAGTTTTACACAAATTTCCCCCAAAAGTCTGCCTGACATATTTGGTATCTTTAGAAACTTTTGTGACCTGCACCAGAATTTAAAATAAAACTCTGGAAGTCACAAAGTTTCCAATAATTTGAAAGTGTAATGTCAGACTCGGGTCCAGCAAGGACAGGAGAGGCAAAAAAATCAAATAATAAAGTTAAAAAAAAGTGAGGAATAATAATAGAATATTACAGGAAAGAGTCTTAATAAGAACGAATACAAATGTTACACTCTGAGGTCTGAAGTTGTACATTGAAATCAGTCAGACAAGTTCTACATGATTTTGCAGAACTATAATATTATAAATCTAAACTTATACCACAATCCTGCTGAAAAAGCCAAACTTTTATAATCTTAGAATGTTTCTGACACCATGTCGGATAAACTTTTCATTGGGCTGCTTTTTTCAGATTTTACCTGAATTTGAATCTTCTTCTTTTATTTTAACTGTTTCTCTTTAGCCTGGTTGAAATTTCACTTTTGAAATAGATGGATGGTTTTATGACTAAGTGCTCCATAAATAAAGATTAGCATTACATTGAAAAGTGTTTTTTTCCCCACCTCCCTTTATATAATTCCAGTAAATTGTTCATATTGTCATCTAAAATTAAACTAGAGATCGCTGCAGTGAACGTTGTTTTTATAGTCCAATCTGGAAGTTAGCATCGCTTTGGTTCCTTCAACAACAACAATAGAGTGATTTCTTCATTGGATTTTCGATTATTGCAGAAAATAAACTCTGCACTGCAAGATCATCTTTTATAATCACAAATACAGAACTTTTGAAGCATAGGTGCGATCGCCAGAAGTAAAGACGCTAACATTGGGTCATAAACAAAGTACGACTTCAGCATCACCACCGCTAAACTTCTAGCTTCTGATTTAACAAGTTGTAAAGTTAGATAAACAGCGTCAGACAGGAAGATGCTCCCCTTCTCAAACGCCATAAAGTCTGGGGTTATTAGGGATGAGCGAGTACACCGTAACCTGTATCTGTTCAACCAACTAAAGGATCTCTACGTTAGTGATTTAAACCTAAAATTGATGTTGGTTGATAAGAAAAAGCTTTATTTGTTATAAACATATTTACAGAACAGTCTCAGGATTGAGCTTCAGAGCAAAGTTTCTGATCATAAGAACTATTAGAGAACAGATTTTATTCTGATGATATAGAGCTCGTTTCAGTTGAGGACTCTCTCAACCCTAATAACTAACCTCACATTGTTATAACACCTTAATACACCTGATCCTTTACAGAATAGCTGCTTCCTGATTCATACTTAAAATACAGTAATAACAGTAGAAAATATGCATATTTCTTACATATTCCTTTTAATAGCAGCTATAGGATTGTGCAAGTACTTTTGACCCAAATAGGTGCAAAAAATCTGTTTTCTTTCATACTAAATAACTTGTTTTAAACGTTTTCCTGCAGCGTAAGTTTGTTGTTGGCTCATCGGAGCGGCGTCTCTTCCTCTCTCGTCTGTCGGACTCCCCTCAGTCCTCAGTATAATCATCCTCTGTCACTGATGACTGAGGCGTCATTTAGCCGAGTGTTTTCCGGGGAGATTCCCTGCGGTTAATTCCATCAGTCACACCGTTAGATTTCCCTGCAGCTCTCCTCGCTTTGGAGTAGTCGAAATATTAAGAAGGCAGCAGCGAATCAGATTCCCTCTCTGGGGGAAAACGACTCCGATGCTCTGCTGTGACCGCTAAACCTTAAAACCACAAGCTGAATATTGGAATATTTTAGCCCAAGATGGTAAAAGCTTCCATCTCTCACAGTCGTCTCCTTTCACATTTCGTAGGTGTTCAGTCTCATCCGGAGTCACTTTACAGGATAATTAAATGCAAACGGCAGAGTCGGTCCCTCCCTGCAAAACACAACTAATCATTTCTAAAGAGGAAAGAAAGTAAATCTGTCAAATCTTCATCCATATTCTGAGACTCATTGTACTCATCTGGCTCCCAGTTCAGTAAATCTGATAAGATTTCTTACATCACAGCTGGTTGCCCAGCTGTTCCACCACCAGAGGTCTTGAAATGAGACCAAAACAATCCATTTATCCAAGTTATTCTTATCTGTGTTTAATTCACTGAACTAAAGAAACCTGAAATCAGACTTGAAACGTGCATTGGAGTACTTTAGATTTTCACAGTAAATACTATCGCAGAGGTCACATACGGTAAGACTCCCACTTAATAGCCTGTTGCTCAGCAAAGATGGGAAATACTATCAAATTCTTTATTTAAATTGGTTTGAAAATGACATTACTAACCGTCCATTTCATCTAGAGAGAGAAAGCCATGTATTAAAATACAGGTAGACTACTTAGAAAGGATGAACTGCAGGAAAATTGTGTAAAACCAGAGATTTGGATGGATTATTTCCTGTAAATACTGACAAACATGTATTGCGTTGGTGATTTTTAACAATCATACAGACTTAATATGTTTCTTTTTTGATAAATTTGATAGAATGTTTTCTTCTCTCTGACACTTTGACTTTGTTTTATTAGCCCTTTGGTTGTTTTAACTACTTTTCGACAGTAGGACGAGGATCTATGTATATATCTTGAGTTTTGGTCTTCACTGTATTCCTCTGACTTTAGAACATAAATAAAGATCTAAACTTTACAAATTTGATTTAATTTTCCTCACAGAAATTAACATTGAGATGCCTGCTATGGTGTGTATTTTTAAGTTTTACAGTGTCACATCCCTTACAATCAAGAAGGCCTTGCAGCCCCTGAGGACCCCTAGTGGTCTAGCAGACGGAGGGCAAAGGACTTGCCCCATTTGGGATACATTTTTATAGAAAACCATTTTAATTCTTCTGATTGGTGGATCCTTATGGACTTAAGGAAGATAAATAATGGAGAAATGGAAGGGGCATCTAATGGAGACCTGCGTTTATTTGTACAAAGGTGTGGCTACTGAAAGGAACTTTTATTCAAAGTATGACGGTAATCGCTTGACAAGACTAGTTTTGTAAGTGAGTGAAATTTTGCCTTTAACCAGTTATGCAAAGATTCACTTAAAACAGAATAAATTACTTGTTAAATTTCGAGTATCGAGAAAACTGATGAAATCTTTGAAGGGTTGAACTGTTGCAGCAACAGTTTGTATGTGAGGATTACAGGGTTAAACTGGATTTCAGCAGTTGTACTCAGGGATTTTCTCTGTCATGTTAACACCCTCAGATCACTACATCAGCGCTAACAGTGCAGCTGCTGATCAGCTCTGTGATGTAGCTGTTATCTGAGCGGCTGCTATCTGCGGTCGGCTTCCTGACTTCACCCCTTATCTCATGACTCTCCTCTGCTTTTTTTTTTTCTTCCTCCTTACTCCCTCATTTTGCCCAGATTACTCTGGTCTGTTTCTGCCTCCTGTCAGAGGACGAGGCAGTAAATGAGATTATTGATGGTGGCTGAGGGAAGCCCTGGCCCGAGGCACTGCGGGCTTTCCGGCCGTTTTTTTTGTGTCTTTTCCGGGTGAAGTGACGGAGTGAGGGTGACATTCGTTCAGTCAGGGAGGAAGACAAAAGGCAGAACAAGCCTTCCTCTGTCCGCCATACAGCACGCATCGGTCACGCTCGCTTTGTGAAACGATGACTCGTACGGAATCCAATTTCATGACACTGTTACAAAAAAACAAAACAAAACTAAAAGCTTCTCCTCAGCCAGCCGTGAACTCAGCTGATGCCTTCATTTACCTCCTTGGCGGCCGACACGGCACATACAGATCTGTGCCTTCATGAATAAGCGAATACATAAATAACGCAGATAGCATGAATTATTCAAATCCTCCAGCAACCATGTAGGTGGGAGTGGAAGATAACCAGCTCTGACAAGAGACTCACACGGGGAAAAGTAATAAAGGTTCAAATAACCTCGGCGGGTCTGCAATCACTTTGGTTTAATCCGAAGATGCTGAGTGTGTTTCTTGGAGCAGACAGGAGACTGTGCTGCTGTTGTAACATCGATGCTTTTTGCTGCCGCTATCGTGTCTCATGTTGAAGTCTAATTTCACTGTTTAGCTCATTTATTATATGAATTGAAAGATATCACGCTGTTTTCTTTTCGCCGGACCATCTTAGGAAGTTAATAGCCATTTTATAGTTTTTATGGAAGCTCATTTCCACCAATGCGACGGGGTAAAAAGGCAATATAATGAGAAACGCTCTCAAGATAATGATGTAGTATCACAAAGTCATTACCTGGTTGGGCTTTGAGAGGTTTTATACATCCGAGGAACTTCTATAAAATCCAGATCAGGCCTCTAATTGTGACCTGCTTAATTTGTTAAAACATGTAGCCACAGCAGGCTAGTAAAAGAGACCTGAATCTAATTGGGACTTTGATGATAGATACATTTTTCACACAATGCAGCTATTATCTGACCTCCCTCTGATTGTGGGACTCTAACCTAAACCTAGGAATGCTCTATGAATGCTTTTCCTGCTGATTGCAGCTCAAACTTTATTTCACTTTACTTTACTGTAAACGGCTTTTTTAAAGAAGTTGTCAAGACAATCAAAGTCTGGCCATGTTGTTTTCTTCAAGCTGCCTGTGTGCTCTTAAGGACTCAAAGGACTTCAGCAGGGTCGCAGGTAAGACCTCGGGAAGCAGACAGACAAACATGGAAAGCTCTTCAGGAATGTGTTCATGTTCTATCTTTTGTAGAGTGGCCGTATCACTTAAAGGCCCACCATTGAGCATAAAACAAACAAACAAAAGAAAACCTTAGAGGGGAACTTAATTGTGTTTTTTCCACAAGAAACTGAAAAACTGAAACATGTAAGTGAACATAGATTTCTCTGAAGAAGCGCAGACTACCTCAGAGGAAACTGTACTTGTTTTATCCACTGGAGGGGCACCTTAGAGGGAACTTTATCCTGTTTTTTCCACTGGAAGGGCATTCTAGAGGAAACTTTATTTGTTTTGCTACTGAAAGGGCACCTTAGAGGGAACTTTGTTTTATCCACTGGAAGGGCCTATTAAAGGATACTTTATAGTGTTTTTTTCCACTGGATGGGCCTATTAAAGGGAACTTTATCATGTTTTGTCCACTGGAAGGGCAAACTGGAAACATTTTATCACGCATTTCTCTGCAGAAGAGCAGACAACCACAGAGACAGTTTCCTGAAGAGAAGCCAAGACGACGACTCAGAAACGTCAGTTATAATGCGAAGGTCAAAGGTCAGCCTGGCGTCTTGTCTTCTTCTGTTTTCGGTGGTAATTCTGAAGTGTTCTCATCGCTGTTGGAGAACGGGAATGTTCTCTGTTTCTATTAATAAGACAAGATATGAATTATTATTTCCTTATTAGCTCCCATGTACTTTTTGACATCAAACTCTGGGACATAATGAAGCTTTTTAAGTGGTACAGTGACCATGAATATCAACACAATAATGATCACAGAACATTTCTACTCAGGAAAACCATCAGGCTTGTCTTTTCATGCCAGGAGAGTTATGTCACAGACAGACAGAAGCTCTATTTCAATTCATTACTGTGACTGATTGTTATATGAAAGCTGAGACCATGAATATTTTCCTGCTAAAAGTACAAATCAGTTTGCCGGCAACCCTGAGTTCAATCTCAAGGTCCCTGATGGCCAAATAAAGCCTCCTGCTCTTTCATCAATAATACAGCTCCTGTTTGGTGCCAAAATTCTCTCTACAAAAACCCATATTGTGCAAACTGCCACTTGAACTTCAAGAAGAGCGGCCCTCATCTTTTCTTTATTTATTATATATATATTTTTCATCCAATCAAGTGAGAGTGGCTGCGAGCGGAGTGTCTAATGAAAGACAGCGTCTGCAGCAATCACTTGGACATCTGCCGCTGCTTTGAGGCGAGTCATTGTCTGCTCTGTGCGCCCGTCCACTCCAGACGATCGCCACGGGCTACGAGCCGGCCTCAGCTGTCAGAGACGAGCTCTCGCCGCACAAGGAGGGGAACTGTTCGGCAGGGAGGAATCTGCTCCATGGAAATCGATGAAGACTTTGGGTGGGGGGAGGTCTATTGACTGTGGGTGGGATAGAGGTCTGCGAGACCACCATGGGCTCACCAGATGATGCTGCTGCAGCTGGAGGGAAAACAAAACATCACTGGGAAAGAATGATTGCTACTAATGGTTTTGTATTATGTTCGGTCATATCATCAAAAGTCTGTCAAACAACAAACATGGCATGGGTGTGAAGATCTAAACTGGAGGCAGAAAAAAAGCTTTAATACATTTATTCCTTTTGTTTACACCGAGCAGGGTCTAAAACAACATTTTATATTTAGTTCATTATGTCTTTATACAAGTTAAATGTAATCTCCTACTGGATAACTATAGAACAACCTAAATAAATGTATTTTCAGATGTATACGAGCGGCGATGAAACAAGTAAAAATACATTTTACTCTTTGTCTTCTTCATGTTTCAGAAATTGTATCATCAAAACTTGTTTATTGTTTATACTCGACATCTATCGCATTGTCTGTGCGTCCTGAGAGGGATTGCTCCTTCCTCCGACAATCTAAAGACAGACGCTGTTGAAAATCTGAGGCAAATTGTGATTTTTAGCTCGACTATAAAAGTGCTTTAATCTGAGGCTCCGATCAGCTGTGCACCATGAAACAGAACACAGTGTAAAACACTTATAAACTTTAGTTTGAGAACTACTAAAGGAGCAAATTATTATTCTTATCAGCGGCAGAAGTAGAATCTGTATCACAGATTATAACATGTTCACCACTGACTCATCAAATGCAAATGAAGTCACGCAATCCCCGAACCCTATAGCATGACAGCACACTGAACAGAAGTTCTAGTTTTCAGCAACTGTCCTGTAAATACAATCTGCCTCAACCTGTTTAAGTCTTGCTAATCGGACACTGGGTCAAAGCAAACTCAGCTAATAGATTTCCTGGCGTACCAGAGGGGAGCCTGTTGAAAAAGGAGCCTGGACAACGTCGGCTATTTACAGTATCAACTGTAATTGTACTGAAGATGAAAATGACCCCTTACAAAACACAACACACTTGCTAAGATGCACAGATTTAACTAGAATGCAGAGTTACACATGATCTGGCACTGATGATCTGCTCAATAATTGCTGAGTTCTGGAAAATACGGTATTAAAAACAACCTCAGAAATAATAGAGAAGCATATTCTACATGATCCTAACGTCCTAAACCCATTGGCGATCAATCGCTATGTAGATAACTTCATCTTCCTTTCCAGGACAGCTGGAAGAAAATGCATTTAAGTAAAGACACTGGATCAAATTATGATAAATTAAAATCATACTGTACTTCAGAGAAGAAGATCTGGGGATCCGTCATAGATCTCGACTCAAATGTGATTCTCACCTGTTCTTCTTCCATCTGGACCAAATTATATATTACATCCTTACATATTTTTAAAAACACTTTATACAAATGTTTGGTGTTATTTTAACAGCCCCAGTCGGAGCCTACAGGTGGATGCTGGGGTGGTGGTGGGGCTTACAGAGCAGCAGGCAGCAATACAGATGCAGGGCAACAACAGCATTGACAGAGCAGAGGGAGAGCTGGGAAATTCTGCAGTTTAAATAGACCGCCAGATTGGAAGGGAGTGCTTGGTTAGTGATTATGGAATAAGGCATGACGTGTGTATATCAGCGCAGCTCGAGTTGACTGCCTGAACTAGTTTGCAGGCTTCGCTCCATTTAGCGTAGCCCTGATCAAACTCCATTCAGAAAACAAGCATTTTAAAAGTTGTTTATTGGCAAATCGGCATCAGTATGTAGTTTTTTCAACATCATTTTGATCCATTTATTAACATTAAATCACAACAAAATCTGTCTATTTTGGGCTAAAACTACCGTCATGTATTAAAAACAACATAACGCTCAGAGTTTCTTGTTTTGGTTTGTTGTTGTTTTCACTTGGATCTTTGTGTGAAAGTTGTGTTTCTCTGCTGCAAATAAACACTGCTT
>JAGRRF010009836.1:2020112-2030238 GCA_019097615.1 Morone chrysops
CCCCCCCCCTCCAATGGGGTGTAATCCTGTATAAACCCCACATGGGCAGTTGACACAGGCCCATTTTACAGCCCATCTAACACCCACATGGGCCCCAGATACAGATGTTGAGTTGAATTGCCACTGAGTGCATTCTGGGCTTTTTCCTCTCGGATCTTTTTCATTATTTACTGAGTCGGGTGAAGTTTTACTCGCTGTCACTGTTACTGTGAACGGATTACAGTAATTACTGCATAAAGGAGAATACAGATCAAAAACTGGAGCTGTGGATTACGCTGCAGGAGCCACAGTGTGATTTCCTTTAAATATCTTCTTAAAACTCATTTTTATAAACTTGAATTTGTGCAGTGAAAGATTCTGTTTTGTTGTTTGTGGCCTTTAATCACGGAGAAACTGCCACCAACCACCTGATCTGTGAACTGCGGTGACTCCAGATGATGACAGTCCTGCTTACACTGTGCTGATGAAGACAAAAGTGTGTGTGTACGCTGGAAGTTTTCCCTTGTTAATCCAATTTCCATTTTCCTGTCGCTAATCTGCTTTACAGACGAAAACAAGTCTGTTCCTCCCACTCGAGCCAGGCAGCTTGACTGTGTGTGTGAACGGTTCATATAAAGGTTGAATTACAGCATGAGGACATTTTATAGGCAGATAATTAATTTCAATAAATATCTGAAAATAATAATGCAGATGGACTCTCGTCAGTTTCAGACCCTACCCTAGACCGTAGAATTATCCTGTAAGAGGTTATTATTATAGCCTGATCTCTATGAACACATATCTAGTTTTGTGTTGATCAGTCGCATTGGAGCAAGATTTGGTTGCATTCATTCATTAATTCTGTAATTCATTAATTTTATTTCCTTTTTAAAGAAAAGTATCTGTGTTCATGTGAAGATTTCTGTTTATAGCGATTAGCCAAAATGTGTCTTCCTCGCCTATCAAGTTCATAATCGAACTGCAGAGAAGGTTTTATCTGAATATCCGATAGCCAAAACATCGGCCACTGAGATTGTTTATAACCCGTATCTATCTATATATCTATAGATTACCTGTCTTTGACTGATATCAATCACTTCATTCATCTATTATTGCTTTCGTTTTCTGCTGCTGTAGGTCAGGTTACATTAACAAAAAAAAAAAATATATATATTTAATATTCACCTGTCAGATTATTGTAATCACTGATGGATACACCTTTTATGTCTATCAACTAATTGATCTTCTGTCTGATGGCTTTATCTATCTATTGACCTGCTGCTCTGTCTCTCCGATCACTCTGTCTATTGATCAATCTGCATCCGTCCGTCTGACTGAGAATGAAAGCACCAGACTCTGTAGTTTTTTTGGGTCTTTAAAGGCCTCTTTAACCTACACACACACACACACACAGCCATTACAACTGCATTAGTGTAAAAGCCTTTTAAGAATGTGGCAGATCTCATTTAGAGCTTCTGTCCATCCACCGCCATCCTTTCTTTTTCCTTTATACTCTCACGCTCATCCATATGCAGGGAGGTCCTGGAGTGAAGGAGGGATGATGGGTGGATGAAACTCAGAAAAGTTCAGTATCCATTTAAGAAATATGAAGGGAAAATAGTTTGAAAATCTCAAATTCACCTGCAGGAAACAGGAGAGAGAGAGTTATTCTCCAGGCCCGTCTGGCTCTGTGATTGGTCCCCTGGGCCTGTCAATCAAGCAGGCGAAGTCAGGTGTGACCACCCTTCTTGCTTCGTGATTGACAGAAGGTTCTGCCAATTAGAGTCCCAAACACACACACGCACACACACACATACACATACACACACACAGCCTCTCTCTGGTGTTTCTGCCGAGCTGTCTGCTCTCTGGTTGTAAATGTCGCGTCGGGGGAGCTCTCCTGCTCGCCGCGACGCCCTGACCTGACCTGGAGACAGTCACGGTTGCCATGGACACTGCATCAATCTCCACTCTTCATTTAATTACTCAAACGTATAAGGAAGGGACCTCGCAGGGCAATTATAGATGCTGATGAAGGAGCACGTGTGAACAGGGTTTTATAATGTGTTTATATTTAAATGTTACATGAGGCGATGTTGGCGGCGTCGTTGCTGATATCTTAGTCAAGTTATCGCAGTGAAAATCAGACGGTTCACGAGATGTTCTTCTGCCAAATTCGTCTCCAGACACATCAAGACATTTCATATTAACTTGGAACAGCGCCAAATTTAACCAGACATTGTCAGACAGCAGGAAGTGACCTGATGCCAGCAGGAAAGCACCGATCAATAACAGTCCTCATTAGACTATTGGCAGCGGTGGAAAGTGACAGTACACATTTACAGAACTACTCTAATTAAGTACAACTTTGAGGTGCTAATTTGTGTTATTCTATATAAGGAGTACTGGTACGTTTGGTACTTTGTGAGTGTATTTGGATGTTTCTGTAGTTTAAGATCGCAGGATGTTTTTGCAATGTGTACGTAAGTTTCTAATTAGCAAGAAATGGTTTGTTATACTGAACCATCGTTTCCACTATCAGTTGCATTTTTTTTAGGTCAAGTCAGGCTCAGATTTTAGTACCACAGCGTCCCTGTTCCATAGTGAGGTTTATAGGTTCCTGTTGTTCACAGATTTTAAATATAGGAGTTGAAGGACACTTTATCATTAGTATCTATGAGCATGTAGCGTTTGTTGGTACAAGATTTGGTACAATGAAAAGCTTTCCTCCAGTAGAAGAAACCAAACAATAGTTCACTTAAAGTGGTGTAAAGCTGGTTCCAGAACTCTTACAGGAAAAAAGGTCATTCATACTCTTGCATTGTTGTTGCTATCAGAGTGCCTCACTTCAGTCTGGGCAGAGAATTTAATTTAAGCCTGAATTTAAAGCACAAGGACAGAGGAAGAGTGGCACTCCTGCTGGTTGCACTCCCTCGGCTTTCGCAGTCTTTTGAGCCGGACCAATAAATCTTTGTAGAAATTGCAGCACAAATACCAAAGATAGTAAAAAGAGCACTGACACGTTTATGTTTATGCCGTAAAATATACATATTACGGTCCCAACTCTTGAGTAACCCCCAGCCTTCGATCAACGTGACCTTTACGAGCAAATGGAGTTTGCTCAGCTGTCGTCGTATTGTAGACGTTCCAAGTTCGATTTTATTCTAAACACTCAGAAACCAGAGCATCAAGCCTCCCTTTAGATGTTTGTTTGTTATTAAAGCTGAAGTAAGTGACGGTTATACGAATAACATTTTGTCATATTTGCTGAATCTTTAACTGTATCCTGACAGAAGAACATGAGACAGATAATCTGTGAAATATTTAGGTTCCTCTGGTTCGTTCAAGAATCCACCGGGCCCCAATGAAAACAACCAATCAGAGCCAAGAAAGATAGTTGATTATTGAGTGCGTTAAATATCAATGCTGAGAACAAGACTCAAGACAAGACAACAATCAACTATGTTGAAGATGCCATTAGAAACACTGGGAGGAAGTCTCTGAGGATTTAGTGTAAGTTTTAGAAAATATGACAAAAAGTTATTTTTATAAAAGTTAACTTAACATCCATTATCCAAGAAAAAAATAACAATTTCAGACACTTGTTCTTTGGAATAAAAGTCACAGAGCTTGGTCGCAAATACACTATTTTTATTATTATTATTATTATTATTATTATTATTTATTATTATTAAATAAATAAAAGAAAATAATCTTACACACATATAAAACCTTTTTTTAAAACAATTAAGCACAGTTGTAACCTGAAAATCAACCAAACTGTTTACTGGATTAATAATGGTTTGAACATCTCGGTGCATTGATTATAAAACTACACTGTAAAACTCAGAAAGTTTATTAACTCAAATAACTTCAACATAAAAAAATATACAAGTATTTGTTAAGGTAAAGTGGGTAAAAAAGGTTATATAGTCATTTTCTTATTTAAGTTAATTAGATTCATCTGAATAAAGTAAACATCTTCTTTATATAAATGTTACCACTTAAGTTGAATTCACCTTAAATTAACTTAAAATTTATTGATTAGCAAAATGGGAACCAATTAATTTTCTATTGGATCAACTAATCAAATATTTTGCACTTTGTGCGGATCATAAAGAATGATTCTTATGCATATAATATAAATATATATTATATATACATATAAATGCATATACAAACTAAAACTTTTATATATTTATGACGATATAAAGACAAGCATTGAGTTGTGTTTAATTGATGGGACTCCACATTGTTTGAGTGTTATATTAACTTTATTAAACTATGCTTTTACTCTTTCATATCTATCTATCAACGGTTAAAATACCATCAGCACCGTCCCCGCTGTCGCTCAGAGACGTGTAAACTGGTTATCCAGAGAGACGGATGAGCTGATCAGAGTGTCCATCAGAAGAATCCTCTGCAGTGGAGACTCCCAGTAAAGTACACTAGTTATTCCAGTTATTTCACCTGTCAGTATTTAAAGACTGCTGCCACTCTTTTCATCTCTACCTTCTTTTCTTTTCCTGCAACGTGTCAAAACTGTTCAAACCCGCTGAGACGTTTTTTTTTTCCCTCTCTTCCGAGGAGCTCTAAACTACAATTTACCTTGTTGCAATCTTGAAATAAAACTGCCGGGAGGCTTTTGTCTTTCCCTCTAAATGATAGTGAATAATCACAGGCTCCTGGTTTTAAAAAGAGGCTTCCAATCAAGGGCTGACTTCCACTGACGGCAGGTTGACAGGCTAAATGTGCAGAGGCTGAAGAAAATCCAGTTCAGATGAATTAAGCTTCTCTCGCTGCTTTCATGCCTCCTTTTCATGTCGGGGGTTTCTGTCCACGTCAGCCCACGTCGTTTAATTGCAGCTTCTTCTCCGTGCTCTGAGACGCTTTCAACTGTTGAGTCCTAAATTTAAAAGCACATATGGCAGACATGTGACTGCGTTACAATGACGGTCTTTAACAGACGCAGCGGTAAGATTAAAAAAACATTCGGATATCAAAAGCTTCCCACCTTGACATGAAATGTTTTGGGATTTTCTTCCCCCATCAATGCTAAAAACAATGACAAACATGCTTTAAAAATACCAAAACTTGTACTTAAATAATGTCTTGATGTGCATACACAGCTACACAAATACAGGGCCCCTTGAATCCACCTTAATTTCCTTCCAAAATAAATAATTTAATTCTTCAGTTATTAATTTCTCTGTAAAAGTCAGCGGACTAATTTTATCCCTTAAGGTTAAACTAAAGTTTGAATTTTACTCTCTGTTTTTGTGTAAAGAAGGGTTTATTTCACACACTGATATTTATCACAGTGGTGAAAGAACATCTTTTGAAGTAAAGGTTTCAGTACCACAGTGTCGAAGTACTACGCTCATTTCCTCAAGTTAAAGTATTGTAGTAAGAGCATGTAACGAGTAAGTGCTGGACTGCAACGCAAGATGATCAAAGCGGGCCTTCCTATTACAATCACGTCTAACACACTGCACAGTTGACACCGAACTTACATGAAAACACCACATTGACATTACTGACAAAATGTTTCATGTCGGTGCAAAACGTTTCTAGATGAGTAAAAGATACATTCACATACTGTAGAGTTATGAATCAATTAAGTGTTTTAATGTAAAAGTGTTTCATGTAATTGTTAATGAATGTGAATGAAATGTGTGTGAGACGGAGACATCACGGAATAAGGGGCTTAACTGCTATAAATCGGTACCGCAACAACATGTAAATTGATCGGCTGGTAAAAATATTTCTGAATTGTAGTTGAGTTCAAGTATCAAGGGGTAGAAAACAGAAGCAATTAACTTGAAATCATGTCAATATGGACGTTATTTCTTTATTTCTTTTACCTTGGCAGAGCATTTCTAGGCATGTGAACATTAAAGGTCCAGCGTGTGGGATTTAGTGGCATCTAGACTTTCTTTTGACTCGGGTGGCATAAAATATATGTCTAAGCTTTCCAGTCATTCCTAATTTATGCAATTCCAACACTGTTTTGGGACCCCAGTATGCAGAAATATCCAAATACACTAGCTGAAAATATAGTACATAGAAAACCCTATGTGGGTTCCCACAGGACCTATTTTCATTTAGATATCTTGAGGTCAGAGGTCAAGGGACCCCTTTAAAAATGGCTTAACATTAGAGCGGTATTTATCCTCCTTCCTGACATGCTAGTTAGAGATGGTCGGTACCAATAAATATGTGAGGTCATCTAGTTTTAATATGATACCAGAATCTGAAAGCATCTGAAACACAGAGGGGAAGAGGTAAAGATAATGGGATGGCCAATCATATTTCAGGGGGTGGTAATGAAAAAACCTAAACATGCTACAAACATTTATAGAAGATCTCTGCTCAGGTGTTTATTTTTTACTGTACTTAAACTACAAAGCCTTTATGGTTTCCTATAACAACTTAAACAATTTACATATTGCAACCTATAGTTGTCATCAGTTATCCTCCCATTCACCATCATCATCAGATACCATAACTTCCCCATGACTCACTGAAAGAAAACCAGTGAATGAAGATCTCAGCTAGCTCAGCAGGTAATACGTATGGATTTAGCTCAGCCAACTTCCTTTTGTGTAGAAGAGTTTAATAATAGACTGTGGAAGAGACACGACCAACTGTGAACATATCGTGACATCAGCCATCGGTTTGTGAAGAATTGCTTTGACGCCTCGAGTTTGGCGTTATGGTCGTCCCCATGACAGTTTGTTGGAGGCAGCGGAGGTGACGCACAGCAAGTTGAGCTGCTCTCTTTGGCTGCACAGTTTCAACTTAACCATAATAATCCAAAAATTAAGTGAAACATCGACAAATTTCGCAGAGGTCAGAAGTAAAAAGCTAAAGTTTAACATATAAACGTGACTTCAGCGTTACCCGCCCTTACCATTAAACTTACAACTCATAATTAAATCTTTATAATAATTTAAAATGTACATGTTATGAAGTTTGTAAGTATAAACACAATGCGGCTGTAAAGGCAGTAAGTTTAGGTGTAAACTTAAAAATCTACATAAGTATTTTATTTCTTAGAATAAATGTGAAAAAAACAACCCATCGACTTCAACGTGAGGGACTTCCGGATTTTAGGGCTGTCTATGATGTTTGCAGAGAGAAGTCAGAAAAGCTAAAGCATGATTTCATTGAACTGTTTAACTGTCTGGACAAACTGCAAACTTTTTTATTAGTGGAGCGCTGCCAACAGTCAACAGAGGGATCAACCGGTTCAGCAGACTATATTGATAACTTCTTGGCCCCCAGGCGAAGTTAAAGATGACGCACAGCAGTCTCGACGCCAGAGACAAAACATCACAGCCTTAATGTCAGCGACTTGACAACCAGCTCATGGATCAGTCCTCCTCCCTTCACTTCCCTGCCTCACCCCTTTTGGGATTAAGTGGAAGTGCTGCCACGTCGTCGTGTGCCTCCATCCCAACCTTGATGGTAACTGGTAAAAATGGGCAACAAAAAGAGCCAGCACAGTCGCCACAAGTTTTTGTCTCATCAGTCACCACCCAGAGGGACATCTCTAAGCTGAAATCAGCTATTAAAGAGGTACTCCACACTAAGATGCTTTTTTTTTAGCTGTAAACTGAATTATATAACTGTACCATGATGAAACGCATCAATGTTGGTGTTGACATTATTACCAAATTTATGGAAATCTATGGGTTGAACTGTCTAATGCTGCGATAGAGTTGACTGTTTGGGACTACTTTTTGTCATAACATTTATACAAAAACAGTGTAAATGTTACCTCACAGAAACATGAATGTGCTTCTCGTGACTGTAAAAGCTCCACCGGACTCTCTGTGTCTCCAGTGTGGACACTGAGAGTCCCCTAAAGTCACTGTAGGTCTCTGATGCATTCCTAAAATTTGCTGAGAGGAAGTAGGCTAGCAGAACCAAACGGTGTAGCTGACCCCCCCTCCAAACACAAACACACACACAGAAGAAAGCTCTTATTCTGGATTTGTTCCGGTTTAGATGAGGGTGAACAAAATATATTCAACTTTATTTTTCCACTTTATTATCCGTTGGCCACAGTCAGCTTTAAATTGGCAGCTTTTAACACGTTAAATTTAGCTTTAATAAATGTCAGGTCTTTGGCAGGCAGATAATTTTTAATTAATTATTAAATTATCAAGCACAAAATTGATTTTATGTTTTTAACTCAAACTATGGTTTGCAATGTAACAGTGAAGCCGTTATTATTGAGTCAACCCCTCCTAACTTCAGTTTTAGGTGCAGTTCAGTGCCTGAAATAGGCCAGTACTCACCAATAATGAGTACCAGCACTTCGGAGTTTTGTTCACATGAGTACCCTTACCTCTTATTGAGTACTGCCATGGTCACTAATAACAATAATAATAATAATAATAATAATAATAATAATAATAATAATACATTTCATTTATAAAGCGCTTTTCAAGAAACTCAAAGACACTTAACATAAGTTAAAAATAAAAATTAAAAAGTAATAAAAACAACACACAAAAAAAATACAAATACAAAATACATAGATATATATCTACAACACTGAATAATGAATTAATCATTAAAAGCAGTTCTGAAGAGATGGGTTTTGATCAGTGATTTGAAGTTGGGTGGATCAGTAGTGTCTGATTTTTCTAATGTCACTGGTATGTTTTCCAAGGAGTAGACAATAAAAGTAAAAAAAATAACAATTTTGATGCTTTGATCCCCCAAAACTTCCCTATCAAGTTCAGTTTTTGGACCTCTGTATTTCTAAAAACTTGTGAACAGCAATGCTGGTGAGGTTCTCCTAAACACCTGCATAACTGCATCCCTGTGTGAATATGTATCTATGTAGGAAAAAGAGAATTAGGGTTAAAGTTGTGCTGAATTAGGGTACTGGTACCTTTTTAGACCAATTTTGTTGCCGTTTTATTTAACAACTCTTCCCAGTCTTAGTGAATATTTTTCAAAGGCCGTAGTTATTGTTGGTGATTTTACTTCTTACTTCTTTTACTTCTGGGTAACAATGAACGGACACACAAACAATAAGGGAGAAACTCTGGACTTAATCATCCCCAAAGGTTCTGCTGACGGATGTTTCTCTAGCTAATCATTCCTGTGTTTTCTCTTTTTGTGTTCAATCAGAATCAGAAAACATAAAATCACTGAAAACACAAGTGAATTATTTAGTCTTTCTCTTCCACACCGACCCCTGGGTCTCACTCACTGATGTTTAAATAATTTCACTTTCACAAGCTGTCAGTAGTTCCTTCATATCAAGGTATCTGTTGGTCTACTTAAAAGCAATGCAATTTGCACGATACAATTTGATCCTATCAACATTATAACCTTGGAGGAAATTTATAACATTTGAAATCCGCCTGCTGTCTGATATTCTGCCTAAAGACTAAAAAATGTTTTTAACTGCACATTGACATTATATCTTCAGCAAATATTCAACTCTTCTCTCAGGCCATTTCCCACAGGCTCTGCAAACAGGAGTTATTAAGCCACTCTGAATCTATACAACTCACTAATGAACCACTATACTGTCTAATCAAACATCCCATTTTTAGTTAAAACAATTGAAAAGGCTGTTTTTCACCTCCTTTCTGGCTGTTTTGATGTATTATGGTCAGGATTTCGACCACACCACAGCAGTGTAAAACAACCTGTGAGTGTAAAAGTTTATCTGTATCTCAGTGCCGAATCAGACACGACTGACTAAAAACAGACTGTTCAACAAAACTGTTCATAATTAGAATCAGAATTAGGCTTATGTTTATTGCCAAGTAGGTTTTTACACCTACGAGGAAAGTGTCCTGGTGCATTGGTGCATAAAATATACGGTTTTGTGTCAATTGATATATTATGTATCTGGGCGTACAAAAATGACAATTATGCAGACGACATACAGGTTTTATATTCTGGTTCTTTACATCTGAGCGAACCAAAAGTGGCAGGAGGAGTTCCCCAAGGCTCCATTCTCAAGCCTCTTCTGTTCAACATCAAGATGCTCCCATTAGTGCAAATTGCGGAAAACAACAAAATATCTTATCATAATTATGCATACAACACAGATTTATTTAATGATATCACCAGGTGACTATAGTCCCATGCAAGCTCTGAGAAAGCGCATTGA
>JAGRRF010009836.1:2068437-2080976 GCA_019097615.1 Morone chrysops
TAGTTTAACCACAAACAGCTGTAATATCACTATCACTCTCCACCAGACTCCAGAGACAAAAACACTCATTTTACCTTTAGATCATTGTAACTTAATCAAAGTGGACAGAAACAAAAAAAAGTCTTTTTTTAGATTTTCCACTGATCAATCACCATAAATCTCTATATATAATTTATAAAATATATTTTAATGTAAATTAAGGAATTAGATATTTCTTGATAACATTAACATACAAATAATGAAGGCAGTGAATTGAACTGAAGGTTAAAGGCAGAGAAACACGTCTAAGTTATTGTCTGCTCTAGTTTTTTGTTTAATCATTGTGTGTTAATATTGATATTTAAATTATTGATAATTATCTACATTGCGCTTCCTTGCGTTGGAGATATTGTTTGAAAACTTTGGTGCCAATAAAGCAGACTGAATCGAAGTGAATTGAATAGAGCGAGGCAGATAGAGAAGAGGAGATGGTTTGTGTTAGAGGATCGTCTCGGCTAATCCAATAAGCAAAGCCTCTCCTTTCCTTCAATCTGATTATTCCAATAATTAAGAGAAATTGCTGGAGCGTAGCTTCAATAAGGCTTTACATATTCAGCAGCTGGAGACCAGCTCTGACATGTTCTGCCTCTGGACTCTGATTACAATCCTGCTGAGGAGCAGACTCCAGATCAGCATCACGGACCCCAAATAATAAACTTTATTTAGTCCACAAACAAGACATCTGGTCTCAAAGTGACATCTTCTGAGCTGACGGACGCTTCCTTCATATGAGCTCCTAATTTAAACACAAGACGTTTAGAATATGATTGACATTCAAGCTGTTTATTGGTCCCTCGACAGCAGCATTTATTAACCAGTTCATTCCTATTCGAACTTGTGCAATCAGCAGCTTTCACACAACTTTAGTGAACTTTGACGGAATTCACGCCACTGACCAGCTGCAAACTTTCCGTGCTGACCTTTAAAGGAACGAAGAAGCTCAAAATGAAAAAAAAAGAAGCTGTGGTGTCACACCATCTAACTTTATATAGAGCTGCTCTTTCTGGAGTATAAACTGCTCCATAAAACAGATTAAACAGTTTAAAATGTAATTAGTTACATTGGTAGTTACCACAAAAAGTAGTGGAATTAGAGTAACGACACAAGACTCCTCTATGTGTACTTACAGATCCAGCTACCTATAATTGACCCCTCTTACTAATTCAGTAGTTACAGCAGAATTAAATAAAACTTTAGCTAATTTGGTTTTATAGTGTTGGTTGGGGTAAACCAATCAGAGGCAGAGTAGGGTCATGACTTCACTATCCTGGAGGAAAAAAAGGCTTCTTGTTTTTATATATTTGCAATGAGCTAATCTTGTTATGTTGAAAAGCAACCGCATTTTGAAAATTATTAAAAGATAAAAGCTTATGTTAGCGAAACATTAGCTAGCTAGCTAATTGACAGTTGTTTTGTAGTGGTCACATCTGATAGAAAGTATAAAAAAGCTGCATTCATTTAAACTCAGCTGCTTTATCAGTGATTGTACATACAGAAGATTTTGCCTCAGAAAAAGGATAAAAAACCTCACATGCCAATAAAATCGATAATATAATGACATGAGCATATTTATAATTTACTAACTCACCAAAGTGGTGACGTTTATGTTGAGATACTCTTTAAACTAATGTTGGTCAGCAAGTTGCCAAAGTTCTTCCTTGTTCTATAACTGCTAAATCACCACAACTGGAGATACAATGTTTTCACCCAACAGCAAAACTAAACTTCCTCACAATAAACACTTCAGAGTCTATTTTACAAGTAAAAGTGCTGAATGCAGGAGTATTTTTTCATTAGCACTCTTAACAGGGCAGTCTAAAGTTGCTTTTTTTCTCTAAAGTTGTGGTCTGATGGAAGGATGAAGTGAGAGGAAGACAAGACGAAGAGGAAGAAGAAGAGAGAGGAAAAGGAGAAGTGATGTCAGTGATGCAGGTAGCGCGGCGAGGCCAGATGGCAGCAGCAAGCAGCGCTCTGCCTCACTGATTAGCGGCGAGCAGACAAAGAGCGGCCATGTTTCACTTGTTCATCATTTAAGTGCAGAGCCCAAGGTGGAGGCAGGGAGATTTCCCTCGGGGGAAATGTGCCTCCCAAAGATAAGGCCGAGGCCCGTATTGCTCTCCAGGGGTGGCGAGGTACGACGAGGCAGCCGGGGGATCCAAACCTCTGAAGAAAAACAAAATGAAAGACGGAAGAAAAGGCTCTGTGGTGTGGAACGCAGACAGCAGCGAGCGGCTCCAAGTTAAACAGTTAAACTTCAGGAAAAAGTTCAGTTTCCTTTTCCCATTAACTCCAACTCTGGGGAGACAAAAGTCCACTCGCAAGTTTCTGGATTAGAAGTTGTTCATTTAGTTTGCAGATCCTCGGGAGGCCAACGGGATCATTGGGAGAACAATGACTGTAATATGCTGCATGCGGCCTCTGACCTCGGCTGCAGCCAGACACTCACTGCTCTGTAATTAGGATCGTCTGTTGCTGAGGATTATTATTACGAGCTCAACTGAATTCAAGGCAGAACAGATTTTTTGCGAGCCCGGGTGAGAGGAGGAACTCCGAGCGTGTTTACCTGCGCCCGCGGCGAGCTGAAAGCCATCAAATGAAGATGAGTGAATGTGGAGAAAATGAGTGTCCAAAGCTTCTGATTGCTGTCTGACATTTTCCTCGCGGATGATTGTTCCATTGTGGATGCTCCGATTTACCTCGGAAACATGAGTGAAAACCAGAAATCTTCACATCCGGTCAGAGGTGAATGTAAGTGAACAAAACAACACACACATTCATCTTTCTACACTTGTGAGGGTCCTCACTAACCCTAACCCCCCAAATGTCACAATTAATGCATATTCAGATCCTTTACGTGAGTAAAAGTGCTGATACTCCATTACATGTACTCATAGTTCCTGGATATTTAGGGGCCTGTTTTCCAGTCAAACACCTAACAATTAATTATGTCCTGGAAATAATCCCTGTTGTGTTAGAAATGTTTCATTTATATATTTAAGCCCCTCACTCAGTTCACCAACATAAATCTACATTAGAGGCAGTAAACTGTAGTCAGATCACTGGAGACGCTGCAGAAAAATCAGCTGTGGTGAGAACAACTGACCACCACCCTGTAATGAACCTGAGTGACTTCATTAAAAATACTGAGATATTGAAACTGGGGGTAAATGTGTTAATTAGTGTTTGTGAGCGAGTGCTTTCCTGTATTGTCAAGAAAACATCCTGGAAATTTTTTTCTTAAAATTAGTGGGAACCCTGATAGTGCCGTTAAATGGTCCCAGATTAATATAACTGCTGCATTAAAAGGTCCAGTGTGTAACATTGAGGAGGATCTATTGCCAGAGATAGAATATAATATTCATAATATTTGCATCAGCGTATAATCAACTGGAAATAGGAATCTTTGTGTTTTTGTTACTTTAGAATGAGATGTTTTTATCTACAGAGGTTCCTCTTCTGGCGGAGGGTCCTCTATTCTGTATAAGTACTGTTTCTTTAATGTTGTGAGTATAACTGTAACGAACAAATTTTCCCCTGTAGCAAGTCTTGCTACTACCGAGGGCTCTCTCAGCACACAATCCAACAACAGATGTCAATAAACAAGACAACTTTATTCCTTTGTCAGTCGCACAAACCATTAATAAAAAAACTTAGGCCGCTTCCAAAAGTCCACAAAGGTCTGCTCCGGTTGTGTCAGCCTCCCACTACTACCTTAAGAGAGGTGAATGTGATCACTCAATGAGTACCAGCTGAGATCATCAACTCACCTAGTGCTGCTCTCTCAAGCCTTCCCCACACCAAACCCATTTTTTAGAGCTAGATCTCTAAAAACTACACCATGAGAGCTGTGAAAGTGTATTAATGTGGGTCCGACAACAAGCTGAAACTCTCTGTAAAGTTGAAATCATGCTTTTTGGAATCACCGCTTGGCAACACTAAAAATGTTACGTTACGTTAATACGTCCAAATATATTTTCAAAATAAAGCTTGGTTTAATCAGGTTTAGGCCAAGTGTGAAACCATTCCAGTTTGGCATTATGGTCGTCACTATGACAGTTGGAACAATCTTTGGGTCTATGACTCTCCTGTGTTCATTTTGTTTTTCTGACCTCTTCCTACAGTGAGGATCAAGTGTCAGACATCATTTGATACAGAATAACCTGAACGTTCAGTTAAAGTCTCAATTTTACATTTTCTTTGCCTGAGAATGGATGAATGTACCAGATTTTAATAAAAACGGCAGTAAAAATGTGTGTTTTTACTACAAACCTAGAGAGAACCTTAGTCTGTATGTTATAACCTTTACCCTGTGATCACAACCTTTCTTGAACTTTGACTAAATATGAAAAAGTTGTATTTATCAGGCTTTAGTTGCTATGAGCGATTATTTGCAGAAATGTTTGAGAGAAACTACAATAAATTGTTTTTAAAAAGTACTTTTTGGTCATTTAGTTTTTTTTGTTTGGGTCACTAATCTGTATGATGGTCAAACCGATGGGAACATGACACCAGAAGACAAACTTTGGGTGTCACATCACTTAGAGAAGAGTCTCCTGCAGAAAATCACGACTTGCTAATTGCGTTTAATTTTAGCCGCATTGTCAGGTAATTATTCAAAACATTCTTATTTTACAGCTATTATTCAGAATATCTGAGCCCCATCAGCAACATTAAGCAGCATTTAGCAGCCGTTAAAAGCTGCTAATGGTTTTCTGTAGCAAAGGTTGAAGCTGAAAGGACGAGCATTAACGTTAGCAACACAGAGCAAGCGGGAGGCTCCTCACAGCTCCTGCTTTTACATCTCAACTCTGCTGACACGCCGCTCTGCTGGAAGCTCTGCGGCTCCTGAATAGTAATGCTATTTTAACACACATACACACACTTAAAAATCCTTGTAGATTGCATGCAAGACCTCTATTACTCAAACTCGGCCAACCACAAAATGAACAAAGTCAGCCGTCGTGCAGCAGCAGGCGGAGATGCGAGGCGAGATCGCGGCCGAAATTGAAATTAATGGCTTTTCTAATTGGAGCACATGTTTGTCAAAGTGACGGAGTGAACTACATCCGCTCACCTGCACCCGCCAGGCGCTCTGTGCTTCCTGCGATTGGCCGGCAGCCACGGTTTAGGATGTATAATGATGTTCGTGATTACAGTAGCTGTTTGATACGTCACACTGAGTAGGCCAGGCAGGGGCGATCAGCCGGGCGGGGTTAAACACACAGTGAGGAATCATTCAAACAGGCCTGCTGTTAGCGATCAGCATGGGCACTTCTCTCTGGTAATTATCTTCATTTTAATCAGAGATGTGTCTTTTAAATGTAAAAATACTAACGACTGCAAGTAATATTCTTCAAAAAGGCTTTAAATGTAAAAAATTACACTTTTTATACAGTTGGCATCAAAAGCTCATTTTGTTTTACCTAAATTTACACATTTTACAAATTAGACTTAAAGAAGTAAGTAAAGTATGTAAGTATGTAAATATAATTATAATCAGTGTTTGACACATTTGAAAAACTTTCTCAGGTTTCTTTGCAGAAAGTGTTCATGTGATTTGTAAAATATTAATTAAACGTGGCTTTAAGTACGTTACCTGACATTATAATGATCAGATCTCACCTCTGTATGCAAATGAACACTTAAATATAAGTCATAAATAAACATAAATCCATTATCCATTACCTCCATTCATTACCTGCTTTTAGCATGTTACCACTGTCCTTGTGTGCTTGTTAGCATTCTAGCATTAGCATTTAGCTTCAAACAACAATGTTTAAAACAAAAAGAGTGCTTGTTGACTGCTTTTATGTGTCATCATTTTGAAAAGTATAAAAACAAGTGCACCTGATTGTATAGAGTAAACTGGTACAATAAATCTGAACTATAAACCAGCAGTAAGTGAGACAAGCTCTCCGTCCGACACTTTATCACAAGATTTAGTCCTTTATCGTGGTTTGTAAGGCAGCTCCAAAAGACTCACATCCTCTGTTTTATCACATGAAAAAGACTCTACACGTCTCTGGGGATGACTCCTTTTGCAGCATGAAAACATGATGTTGGGTTTGAGTATATCATTTGGTGGGCTATAATGTTGTTGCAGTATGTTTTGGTATCTGTTGAAGCTGCTAAAAGCCAATAGCTTGAACTGATCTAACACTGCTTCTTTATATCATATTGGTGCTTTACTGGGATGTTTGGGGGATTTTCTACTTTAACTTCTGTACATTTCTGTACAGGAAATATTGTACTTTCTGCTCCACTTTGCTTTATATGGAGTTACATAAATGTGTTTGTACAATCTAAATAAAGTCCTGCAATTTGCACTAGAATGAAGAAAATCGGGTTAAGATGGTAAAAAGGTGGGTTAAAACGCTCACCATTCAAATTCAATTTAATAAAATCTAGACTTCATGGTGGTCAACCTAAATAGATCTAGTTTCCGTTTGCCATCGACTAAATTTCATTATGAAACTCCTGTGAAAACCATAGAGTAAATATCATATCTCTACTCAGCAGGAGGAATCAGATACTCAGTGTGGGTTTTCATCCATTCAGCCCGTGTCTGCTTTTATCCGATTACAAACCGGAAGTGGCCGGCTGAGTGCTCGCCGCGGGGCTGCGTGAAGGGAGCATCAGTCACCAGCCGCCATTAGCTGCAGACCTGCTCGTCAGATTTCCTCCTTTAGTCCAATCAGACGTACTTTGGTTCCATGTCTGCGCGGCCCTGATGGGCAGTTGCTGAGGTCAGAATGTTGCCTTCAGGCGCTTCTGACTTCCTGCCAGTCGGAGGGCGAGACACAATCGCTGAGGCGACAGTCTCATGGGAGGACGTTTCTGTCCTGACAGACACACAGAGGACTCTATTGTCAACTCACTCCCCTCAGCTGGACTCTGCATTCATGGTGAATTATTAACTTTACAGTAAAATCTGTACGACTGACAATCCTAACTGACAAATTAAGGCTACGTTCACACTGCAAGCCATAGCGCTAAATTCTGATGTATTGCTGTGTATCTTATGTTTTCAAGTCTGATTTGAGAAAATGTGTTTTTAAACAGATGCAATGTGACTTAATTAAAAAAATAATAAGAAATAGCAAAATAAATCAGAATTAAGCGCCGAGGTTTACAACGTAACCAAAGTGAACTGAATCAGATTTCGTGTGATTCTGCATTAACAAATCAGATATGAGTTACATATGAGCTAAGAAATCAGAAGCTTTCAGTCTGAATGTGGCTGCAGTGTCGGACAAATCAACATCGACACCATCGAGTTCTGCAGGGGACAAAAATCTCATGTCCGTGACCGGAAAACCAACCTGGTCTCACTCCCAAGTCGTCAAATGCTGCAGCTTGGTCAGTGGCCATCTGCTACAAAATATGGTGCGGTAGGTATCTATATGTCTGGCGCCACATCTGGATGTGCCTGTCAGGTGACTAAGTATAAAAAGAGAGTCTGCATATGGAGGTGGTGAGGTGGATTTAAATACAGAACTTAAGGAGACTGCTGTTCACATTCAGTTCCAGAAGGAAAAACATACAGACCAATAAAGTTTACATTAGAGCTGATACCTTCTCAGTCAAATTGAATAGTCATATGGTTTCACTGACACAATGTCAAATAATCAGCAAAAATCTCTACATCCAGCCTCACAGGACGGAAGAGCTGATGATGTGTATGAATTTTGATGACAGACTGTATGGCTAATAACGTGCTAGTAACAAAAGGTTTGCACTCCTTGACTTGACTTCAAACTTGGAATCTGTAACTTTTGACATGTTTTATGTTATTTTAATGTTAATTTTGTTGTTTAGCCAGCTGAACTTTGCTTTAGCATGTTGCTAAGTGGCTACTGCCTCAGGCTATGTGGGTTTTGAACTACAGTAAATAAAAACTGTGGATATTAGGCCTCATTTGAAGCTAACTAAATACCGACAATTGTAGGTTGGATGCTGGTAACTATTTTCTTCATGTTGTTTTTTCTGGAGCTTTGTACTGTTTGCTTTGTTGTTGTGCTCCATGATGCTTTCCAGTATGCTTGTGTGTTGCTGCTGTATGTAAATATACTTGATATCTCCTGAATGTAACCATGTGTTGCTACGTGTGAAAAAGAAACGGTTCAAAGTGCAGGAATTCATTTTCTTGGCAACGTTGTGTAACTTTGATTAGCACCCAGCAGCTAGCAGGCAGAGAGCACTTGGGGTACTGTGGTGGATGTAGAAATAACTTAATGTTTGTTGAAGAATAAGTCTGTCAACCAAGATTTTCTTTGTATATTATTGTTATATTCTTTAATAAATTTCAGTTCAAGTCTTCTTGTAACAATTTGGGGGCTCATCCGGGACATAAAAAAATCACAGCAAACCACATTACAAAGCAGAACCAGAGCGGTTTATATGTATATAGTATTATGTGTATTCTACATATATGTCATGTATCAAATAAAACCTCAGATTATGTAAAATAAACAGTAAATTATACATGTCATAAAGAACAAAGCGTTATATCTGGAGCACAACTCTTCAGCACTGCTGCAGTAGTGACGTCACTTTTTATCCAAAATTCGGAAAGATTCTTGAAAACGTGGTTAACTATTGGTATCTTGGTGACCATAGAAGGTGCTAGGTCTTAATTATATTAAACATATTTAATCAAAGCTTCCAGCGACTTCTTGAATGAATGAATTCTGCCTCTTTCTCGTGTTAACCAATTCTGCTGAAATAAAATCCATTGATTAATCAGCTCTTGGATGCTAGACGTGAGTTGGTTCCATCTTCCATCCAATATTTTCATATAACTGTAAATTAAATCTTTTTGTCTCTTTGGACTGTTTTAAAACCACTTTGGACCCCGGGGGAACTTAAGATGGTAATTCTCCATTTGTTTTGACCTAAACAATTAAATAATCATTAATTGCTTCCCTAATAGGTGCCAGATTGGTTCCACTGGTGCATTGGCAGCGGTATATTATATTTTAAATCCCAGCTCTTGTTAAAAGCAATAATAGAAAAGATGTGAATCCAATAAACACAGAAAATAAAGCTGTGTCCAACTCTACACCTCTTCAACCCAGCGCATCTCTCTCTCTCTGTCTCTCTCTCTCTCTCTCTCTCCCTCCCACTCTCTCTGCCTCTCTCTCATCCACGTTCACTTAGCCTCCCCATGTAACTGACAGGCTGCAGTCATGGGGGTGAACAGCACGGCAGCCATTTTAATACCATCAACTCCCACGTACTGCCAATTAGAGCTGCTGGCAGCATCTGATGATGGAGCTATTAAAAGAGACGTTCGAGGTCTATCTGACAGATGGAACCATGCCTCCTCTGTCTTAATAAAACCCGCCCGCAGCTCCGCCCACAGCTGACTCGTCTCACCTCCACCATCGAAATGCAGCAGCACAGAGGAGGGAGGAAGTAACACCTGAGCAATGTAAATACTGTGTAGAGAAGGATGCCTACTGCATGTGTGGATGTAAAATATGTTGGATAGAAAGAGATCCAAGCTGTAAAAGGGTCAGAATCTGAGGTGAGAGGAGTTAATAGTTGGTGGGATGAGAAGTGGGAGGGTGGAGGAAGGTAGGAATAGATGGTAGAGTGAATGCCGTAGGATGTTGGATCCAGATTCAGATTGGGTAGCTCACAAAATCGTCCCAAAGGTATCTCAATTGACTTTTTTTAGCAGGTCTAGACTGTGCTCCTTATAAAGTTATATACAGAGACCAAACCGTTCCCATCATAAACAAGCACTTGGTTATAGGGACATGGAAAATGTCCTTATAAGAGGCAGAAACCTCGGCCTCGGCTCTCAGTCAAGAGTTGAGTCACATTTTGTCAGTTGAATATCAGCCACAGACCAACAGCATGACCACAAACCACTAAATTAACTGTGAAAGAAGCAGGGAAGGTGGTGGAAAATAAAGGCTGGTTGAAAGACCCGTTTGTTGACTGCTTTGTTTTCTTAACACAGTATCTGTTATGGTTTGGCTTAGTTTGTCTGTTTTTTGTTTTTTTTGTCCTCTGTTCCCCCTCCCTTTTCTGTTCCCTTGCAGAGCTGGTGTGGCAGGGGGTGTGGCTGGCTCCTCCTGTTGGCAGCAGAGGCACACCTGAATTCACTCAGCCTATTCCCCACACCTTATTAACCTGGTCTTCACTCCTGCCAGTTGCCAGAATATTCCTTGCTCTCCGCTCTTGCTGCTGCGTTCCAGACTCTCCTGAGCAACTCTGCAGAAGACTAAACCCTGCCACCAGCTCCCTGCCTCACCTGCCTGCCTCAGTCCTGATTTTGGTGGTTTGGATTATCATTAAAGATTCTTCAGTTCCCACTCACCAGTGTATGCGTCTCTGCTTTGGGGTCCTAGCCTAAGAACTTAACAGTATCCAACTGGACTGGGAGCTTGTGGTAGGTTTGTGAACACTACTAGCGAAGGAGAATGACAACGAGTTTCACAGAGTCTGACACTGGCAGACGCCAGAGGATTTTCAGCGGCTCCGACCAGGACTCCATAGCAGTGAGTTTATAGCAAGTTAATTTATAAGTAACTGTCACACTAAATCCTCCATCATATCGATAAGTCCTTGAGTATTTTGTTTTTGTAAACTTGGAAGTTATTGGAAGTATTTTTGTCGCACTGTGTTGAAATAAATTAACTACATGTTCAGTCTCCTCGCTGGCTGAGCAGGCGGCTGCTCATTTTTGTGTGTGTGTGTGTGTGTGTGACACTTAAATGTATATTTTATTATGTACACTTTTGTTTCACTGTGAAAATCTGATGTTTTCACATCACAGATGATGAAGAAATGTATTAATAATATACATATTTAATGTGAACTGAAAAAAAGGAAGAAACAGTCGAACCTTTATATTGAACAGCCAAATCTGATTCACCTGAAGAATGTATGGAAGCTGTAGGTCGGAAGAGAAGACTCAGTTTGCAGCAGTGTGACTGGATGTTTGGTTAGTCATTATAGTGAACCTGTCTATTATCGTTGTATAAAGGTGAACTCATACATACTAATTCATAAAGAGGATAAACTGTGTCATTTTTATTTCTCTCATTTCAGTGTTAAAAAAAGGAAGAAAGGAAACTAAGTGAACACCGCTGGCGACCTGGGAATGAAAACAGGATGCGAAGTGTGCAGGAGGAACTATAGTGGCTGCATTAGGTCCTATCTACAGCCAGGGTTTGGTTTGACTGTTCTGGGCTGTAGAAACCTAGCGGTTCAACATGTCAGTGTCTGTAGAATAAAACAACTCAACTCAAACATTCCTACATTCAGGTGGTTATACACTAATGGAAACATAATTATGAATATTATATTCCATTTCTGACAATAGGTCCTCCTCAATGTGACACACTGGACCTTTATCGTTGTTTTTAGAGGTCAAAATTGGCATAAATTGGGATTTATTCATTGGCATTGCCCAGATGTTTTGGACTGGTGGTGGAATTATACATACACAGTACTTCCCTGTAAATCCCTGTAACACCAGTATTTATAGACTTCTGGCAACTTCCTCAAGACAGGGCTCACACCACGAGTTTAAGACCCCATCAGCAAATCCAAAATCCACAGAACTTGAGCTTGAGTTAATCGCAGAGAATCGATGTATTACAAAATTAAAGTGAAGCTGCTGTGTTTTTGCAAAATGCAGCAAAGTTTACGAAGCTTCTTGTGAGGTATCTGATAATGTGCAGTGACCAGGTAAAGCTAAAGTAAACTAGAAGGTATTTGAGTGATAAAGTTAGAAAGTGTCAACTCGAGCAGGATGTCCAACTACTACATGTGTCACCGTACAGATGGACAGAAATAACCAGTTATTCATGAAAAATATGACAATTCAGCGTTGCCGTATGTTGCTGTGACTGACAGCTCGCCACTGACTATCTGAATTCTCCTGCGGTAACCTCCACCCATCTGGCTCCCTGTGCAGCACAAAACAAACACTTAGAACTTTCTGCAAATAGCATCTGACCCACCTACACCAGCAGGTGTAGTTTGTATATCAGCACCAGATGGCTGAAATCAACTACTTTTGACTCAGCCCCTCAAAATGCAGCCTGTCAGTCGGCAGCACATCCCTGTGGATCGTACAGACTGTTCCCCTCAGACGTGTGCCTCCTCTCCTCAGGATGCAAAACTAAATATCATCATCCTCTTTCAGTGTTTTCGTTTAATGGCGGTTCTGTTTTTGCATTATGTGCAGCTACAGTTCACATCTGACTGCTGCTTCAGACATTGGACCTTAGTTTAAATGTTGTGTGATGTGTCATGCTGTGTTCCCACCAAACGGCAATTAAATTATTTATAGATTACATACAATGTCGCTTTAAACGTGAATTCTTGCTGGGTAAAGCGAATGGGGCGGATTTCACAAGTTCACACAAGGTAAAAACATCTAACTTTGAGCTATAAATCAGAGTTTATCGCTAGGTGTTTGGTAAATGGTAAATGGACCTATACTTGTATAGCGCCTTTCTAGTCTTCCGACCACTCAA
>JAGRRF010009836.1:2081166-2100256 GCA_019097615.1 Morone chrysops
GTTTGCAGTGTTGTATGGGAAGCAGCGGAGAGACAGAGCTGCTGCTTGAGCCCTGGGAGCTCTGCAGAAGACAGCCGGAGCTTCCTGAGGAATAAACATGCGTCAACGCATCGGATTCTGCTCTGATTTGGAGCCTCTGACCGGCAGAAGGAGAGCTCTGAGTTAATTTTTTTAACTTCTGGGATTAAAAGTGGATTTATCTTAACTCTCTATTCTCAACCCGTCTGTGTGCAGCCAGAGCTCAATGACATGACTCCATATTTATACAGAGACCGGACAGAACAGAAGCTTGCTCGGAAAAAAGCAAGAGAGGAAATTGGACTACTTGTTGAGCTGAAAATATGTCTTTAAATCATAAACATTAATAGATATATATCTTCTCCTTGTTCTTCTTAAGGTCTGGATGTAAAGGAATCTGAAGAAACTAAATGTTCATTAAATAAGCAGTTGAGAATTTGATTTCTGTCTTTCACAATACAGGCGCACCTGAGATGGATGAGTCAACTTTTTTATTACAGCAAGTGCACCGCAGGTCATGAGACAAGAATCGCCTCCACAGGTCGTAACAACATCCGATTGAAAGGACAGCCAGACTGAAGATGGCTTATTTTTCTTTTCTTTACACAAATTGTGTAGCAGAGCTGCTGCTGTGAATCCATGTATCTTTTGTTTTGACTTTTAATTAGTAAAATCAGGGAGGCTTTCGGCTAAATTACTGAAACTTCTTCATCGTCATGAAGCCCACAGGTTTTGGTGACGACAGGTGCAACAGTAGCGAAACCTCCCAAGGGCCTTGGATAAAAGGATTAAAGTGGCACAGCTGGCGTTTTCCATCCAAACGATCCTTTGAAAGGTAGAACTAAGATTTAGCCTCTTTGTTAGACAGCGGTGAAGTAATCTTGGAGCTGTCTAAAAATCAGCTGGGATTTTGGCAACATCCCTTTTCTTTATTAGACTTTAATATTTCAGAAATATTGAACAGTTTTTGCACTGGAACAAGAGAAAAAGGGGATTAAAAAGATCCAAAGTCCAAATGGTTTACCCTCTGGGTGGCGTTAATGTGCTAATGGGAGAATCTGCTCAGGAGATTTAAATTTTTATTGTGTAAAAGTGAAAATTCAGGTCAGGTTGACAACCACAACACTAATGTTTATCCTCTGGAGACTAAGAACATGCACAGCAAATTTCATGAAATTTTAAAGTCAAATCACGCACAAAATCGACAGTTTGAAGGTGCAAGTAGAGGAAAGCTAATAGCTTCACTGCAGTCAAAAGACTTAATAAATAATGGACCTAATAAATGTTAGACACATCTCTGAGACTTTGATATTCCTCGCCGAGTCCAAAGAGTTGGAGATTGATCAAACATCCTTGCACTCGCCGCTAATGTGTCAAAATAATCTACCGCTGTGATGCTGTTATCTCCCTCTCTGTAAAAAGCTGCTCTCTTTACATTTGATGATACACTAACTGCTAGCCTACCGCGCTGTTACCAAGGTACCCCATTAGATATTTCAGTTTTCTTTTCAATCACACCACTTTCATCCATCCCATACTAACCTTCAGCAGCAGACAGTTCTGCTGGGAGACAATAAGCTCTCTGTTCTTTTGATTCTTGGCTCTGTCTGAGGAGACGAAGCCTTTAATCAGCCTGGTCCGATGCCGAGACTACACATGTCCTCCAATTTCACCACTTTTCATCTCCTGCCTTTGAAATGCAGAACTTCACTAATGGCTTCCGCTTGTCACAGGATCAATACGTTCCCTGTACATCCTGAGAGAATAAGGTTCTATTAATTTGTCAGACCAGATAGCTCGTAAAAGCACGTACGGGGCGCCACGTGTGGCCACGATGTATACCGTAAGCCTGAGTGACAGAATGCTCCGGGGAAAGGATGGCAGAGCTTGAACTTTAAACCCTCGCTCTGAGTCCTAGAAAGGTTTCCCCCCTTCCTCATGTAATCCATAAGCTCACAGCAGTAAGTGCAGGAGGATTATTAGCACACAGGCGACGTGTGGAGGCAGATAAAGCCTGGACCATATGGGTGTTCAGCATCAGGCCGCAGTGCTGGATGAAGATTTATAAGCAAGGGCGCAAACCTCGGCATCTGCTGCAACAAAAAGGACGGATTTCAGCTCATTTTAAACTGGAATGTGTTGTTATAGGAAGGAGGAAACATGGCCGCCGTGGAGGCCTTTGCTCACAATGTTTTTTATTCTGAAAACAGGTGGAAAGTTTTCAACTCTAAATGATTTTTTGTTTCAGTAAAACTTCAATGATGGCCCTGTGCTTGCGAGTTTGTGACAAAACTTGGAACGGCTCCTTCTTTCTTAATCTTTTTATCTCCTTCATTTCCCTTCTTGGCTAAATGGTGATAATTCCATCTGTCACTAGATTTTGGCCAAAGTCTGTGATAGTTTCTATTGTTCAGCACAAGTGAAAAAAAAAGATGAGATGGATCAATTTTCAGAATGTAATTTTAAATGTGCAGACTATCTCTAGGAATCAAAGTACTCAGTTTGAGTACAAACTTTTAGTTTTACAACTTCTAAAAAGCGCTGTGCCAAAAACTGCATCGGCTTTCTGATCACACGTGTGTTAGGAGGTAAAATGCTACATGCTTACTTTGCTAAACTTCCCTTTGACCTATATTGAAACACTTTACTCCCCATCACCATTGCTGAGATGTAAGGATGTCCTGACATTACCACAGAGTCCAATTAGGGCAGGAACACAGGCAGTAAGATGTTAACGAACATGGACACGAGAATAAAGCTCAGTTCACACTATGGTGAGGTGATTGTACCAATATGAGTAAAACCTTAATAAAAACTCCCCATACCACTGAAAAAATTGGATTTCAGCACATTCCCTTTCTCTCTACACTACATGAAATATAATGATCCTTCAGATTCTGTATAATTGTGTACAATAAATGTTTTAATTGGAAATTCATCATATATTAGTTATAATACTTATTTTAGTCCACAGATTTCCACTCAGTCCTGTTGCCCTGACGTGTTCTCCTCTCTAAACAATCTGGGACATTTCACAAGTCACATGATCAACAACAAGCAGCATCATTTGAGTCTAGCTTTGTTTGCTCTGTTGTTTGTATTTTTGATAATATTGTAAGCGAGAAAGTCAATCTCAATGTACAGTTTTTCTTCCATATCATGTTTTTTTGGTAAACCACCTGAAGATGCTCAGTGTTCTCGTGCTATTAGCATTGATGACCCCAACCCGTCGAGGCAGACGGCCGGCCACCCAGAGTCGGGGTCTTCCCGAGGTTTCTGCCTCTTCCTGCCGTTGCCAAGTGCTTGCTCATGGGGGGAACTGTTGGTAAATTACATTGAACTGATGATATGTGGCTACATTTAATGTATTTGCTAAAAATTTTTTAAAAAACATGTAAAAAATGAATATCTAATCCCTAAGTTACTTGCAATGAAAAGAAGACTTTCTGCATGACTAAGCACACAAAGTGGCAAAATGCAGGACGATTTGTTGTATTTGTATTTTTATTATTTATTATTATTATGTTTAATGCAAAAATACAACCACAGCTTGTCTCTATTAATTCATTACAGCACAATGTGCTAAAAATACACACAAAGACACTGAAAGGCCAGTTTGTCAACTCAACACCTTTTTTCCCCCCCGTCATCACTCCGAGATCACAGAAATATTTGTATCTGTGTATTTAACCTTCGACTCCTCTTGTGTTTCCAACGTACGACCTGAAACCGTTTCCAGGTAAAGCACGTTTAATTTGAAGCGTAGTCTCTCCAGATTTCTATCTTGGTTGGCTCACCCCATTGACTCACCGTTCTTCACCCCAACCCCTCTAATCACAGTTAGGAATATTTTCACATTAGTCGTAGGTGGCTGATAAAGTTGCATTGTTTAATGAGAAGTTTTTTGTCAGTGGCGTCAGGTTGGTCTGTTTACCAGATCTCAGCTTGTGGGAGGCTGGCATCTGTTTCTCTCTGACTGCAAAGCTCTGAGTGTCAGCTTGTTAAAAGGAAAAAAAACAATGGGTTGGAAAATATTTAATAACTTTAGATGAAATAAGCAAATGTGTGGTATAAAAACAAATACATGAAGCTTAATTGAAGAAGTATTTGAATAGAATGGAGAGAAAAGTTTGAAGCCAAAAGGCAAAAGTGAAGTGAGTTCTGCAGCCGATCTTTTAATCACAGCTCAACCACAGTGAGTTGGTGAACTTAAGGTCAGAGGATGCGACGAACTGACCTGATCTGAAGTGGAAATGAGATGCAGATTATGTGCTTTCCCTACAGTAAACTCGCACACAGGCTCCTGTCTTCAGAGGAATTACAAATCTGCATTCACAATCAGGGTTTCTGCAGGTTAATTTTGGACTTTGAGACCTTTTAAAGACCATTGTGAATGAATCTATTTTATGTTCGTAAGAAAAATATAAAGGAAAATCAGGGTTGGTTCCATGTCGGTTTCATTTTGTAGTTGTTACAGCATGATCAAGATTTTGCCCAAAAACACATTTAAAAGCGAGAAAAATTTATTAACATTTTAAGATGTATCTAAAACTCAGATTATTGGATTTTATTGCCCCACGTACACCGACATGTGATGGAGGATGCTTGATATTAGAATCGTTCCCACTGTGGCGACTTTAAAGCATTTATGTTAGTGGACCAGAAGGTCACATTAGGTCAGAGGACCCAACAAACTGATCTGATCTAAAGTCTAAATGAGATGCAGATTATGTGCTTTCCTTCAGTAAATCCCAGGGTTTCCCAAAAACACATTTAAAAGCGAGAAAATTGCAACTTTATTCAAGTAAAGTCAACTTTGATTCTATTTTAAAGACTTGTAAAATCATATTGAAGACATTTTTTAGACGGCTGTATCATTGCCAAGCTGGTCATATGAGGATTAAAAGTACTTTGCATTGGCAATAAAGCACCAAATGCATTGAGATTTGGGTTTATTTACTTGATGGGTCCATCATAAGGCGTCCATTTTAGCATGCATTTAGCATCCAAAGGCAAAGGTAGCAAACATTTAACTCACATTACTCTCGTTCTATAATACATCCCTGATTGTGCCACAAAGATCTGATGGAAACGTCCTCACATTAATACATGAAACTAACAGAAATGTCATATTTATATCCTGTTTTCTGCATCGTTTTTCACCACTGGAGGTTCTGGTTTTCCAACTGGTCTGCTCATCACAACGAACCAACTCACCAACCAACCAACAAGTTATTATCTCTCTTCTTAAACATTGTTTGAGTGCCTTGAGCAACTGTAACAAACACATTTCCACCCGAGGATCAATAAAATATTTCTGATTCTATTGTCTTTCTCTTCCTGCTCTGTTCCTCTCCTACAGTCGGCCTCCTTACTGCTGTCAGTCACCGGTGCACATTGATTTCTACCGGTTTCTACCCAATCCTCCTGTTTTGTTAGTGAAGCCTGTGGTATCTTGTCCATCAGTAATGGAACAGACGAGGGATGTCCCAAAGCAATCCACGAGCCATCCGTATTGGCAGCACGAAGATGGATCCGTTTCTGATCCCTTGTTTATTGTAACCTAATCCACTGGGGACACGCCGACTGTCCGTAATGCTAAGTGACCAATACCCAGCAGCAGCTAGTTTCAGTTAACGTCCACGCTGATGAAGACGATCTACTGTGGTTTAAGATACGTCGGTTTATATCTGTTTTAGTGGCAGGTAAAGCTCCCCTCTGAAGCCCGTCTCTTAGACACCATTCACAGTACAGGAAGCTGTTAAAGGATAGCTGTGCTGCGGGTTGTATGAAGAGTTATTCACCTGTCCGTTGTATTGAAGCTGTCATAGGCCTATATTAGGCTGCTGAAGTGTGGCTGTGCAGCTGCCTTATGGACGAAAGTACGTGTCAGATCAGACAGTCTAATAATCAGACTGAATTACAGTCTGACATTATGTATATTTCAGTCGGTTTGTGTTTGAGATGTTATTTTACCTGACAACCATTCAGTAGCGTCTGACACAGATTCACTCAGCAGCTCCGACCGATCCAAGATATGTGTCCATTAAAGAGTAATTTCTTTCTCAAAATCTCATCCCCATTTTCCTGGCTCCACCAACGATCCAATTCCTATTCCTGCCTGTAGTGCTATTTATCCATGTAGATTGTTTTTAGGGCTGCACAAGTAATCGAAGAAAATACAGTGTGCAGACTCAGGATCAGATTTCACACTACATCAAAATTCAGTCAGAGGAGATTTTAAGCGGATACGTTTTGTTTTCTTTTTAAGGACAAAATACACAAGTCAACAACTTGTGGCAGGAAACCCTGAAAACGACAGAGCCAAACCGTGTTGCAGAGGTGACATTATAAAACCGCTTCAGGGTTTGAGAGGTAGCTTGTTTCAAACAGAGGATGAACTGAGGGGCTGCATGAAGCGCCAGTATCAGATGAATAAAATTTCCGAAGAGTGAATCATGCAAAGCTGCTCTAGAGGAGTCTCAGATTAAGAATATAAAGCTGAAAATGAGCCTAATAGGTCCCCTTAAAGTTCAAAGCTTCACATTTTCTTTGGGCGTGGTTTGATGTGTCCTGGACAACATAAGCAAACTGTACACTCAGTGGATCCTCACGATTCAAAAGCCTCCACAAACACATTCATTCTCTTTGGGAGTTTACCTGCCAGCCATCCTCACACAGAGGCCCCGCCCCAAAGCCTGATCCAGCCCATCATATAACTTTACCCTCAGTAGAGCGCACACACACACCTCTTCCAGCTGATTGTTTGTGGATTCAGATGTAGAAAAGTGGAGATGCTGCCAGTCTGTCTGCTTCGTCCCTTTTCTACTTCTCCTCCCGTGATGAATGGTTCTGCTGTGTCTTAGTGTAAGCACTATCTCAAAAAGCTCTGACCCAGATATTTTAATTGCTTATTCTCACTTACGGTGAGCCTCTATGATAAATAGCAGTTGTTTTTTCTTGCCGAAGGGACTATTTTTGAGCCCCGCACATCACAGCGGGCTGCTGAGTGTGTGTGCGTTTGTACATTCGAGGAGGAAATGTTCTGCTCTGTAATGAGGAAGCTGTTTTGTGTCTGATTTTTAAGGACAATCACCCACCACACCTCATTAGAAGTTCTCAATTATGTAGTTAAACTTTAGGAAGCCCTGGAAAGCAAACAGGTGAATGTGGAGGTGAAGTGGCAGAGTACAATCTGTGGCAACAAGCTAAAAGTGTGTCTGAAAGATGGGGCAGAGATACACTGAGACAGTCAGTCTAATATATGCTTCCTAATATTGTTATTTATTTCTCTTTTCATCTGTTTGACCTTTATCTAATCAGCATGCTCAAAATGTCTGTATGGAGGAAGTCCTGGCTAAATGGCAGCCCAATTTATGCTCCACAAACCAACATAGAGCCAACACACAATGAGGAGAGGGATAAAAAGTATAAAAGGAAGTCATCATAATGGGACCATTACCTGAAAAATGGCACATTATAAACACTTGAACATGCCCATTTCAGGCTCTAAAACACTCATGACTTTAGGTTTTTGAAATCATTCAGAGTGACTAATGTCTGTAATTTCAGGGCTTTTGTGGATCATTCTGAGCAGATGGAGCTGCCCACATGAAGGTTTCTTTGAGTGAGCTCTGCACGAACCGCAGCACACACAGTCCTGAGAGCGAGAGGGGAGAGGGCTGCAGCTTGACTCCGACGACGTGAGAAAACACGGAGACGGCCGGTCTCATATGAAAACATGGCGGTGGTTGTAATTACAGCCTGCAATAAGTCTGTAGGCTCCACGGTGAACAGACACCAACACACACAGCGAAGTGACATCCATATGCAGAACATATTAATTACTCCTGGAATTTATACATGGCAGACAGAAGAGGGTAGCTTTTAACCTTTTCCTGGCATCACTCTGCATCACTCCTCTGATCTAACTTAAAAGTGTTTTATCCAACATAAATTACACATTAATGTGTAATTTACACATTAATGTGTAATTTACGAATTTACGCCACGACCTGCAGTGCGAGGATACATAATCTCATTGTTTTTATATATCTGTCATTTTTGTTATTTATTGTATTGTGTTGTATATAAGTCATTTCATTATCCCAGATTGGACACTTGATTTGCAGCCAGACCAAAACAAATGCTAAAAAATTACAATTACATGTGCCAATTAAGCAGGAATATTACACAAGGAACAACTTTTCACTCCAATATTATTTTAATTTTTTAATTAAAATAAATGTAATATATTTATATATTATTGTACAGTATTTTATTTTATATTATTATTTAATTAGATTATACAATGTATTTATGTATTATATTGTATTGTAGCATTGCACTGACGACATTAGGCACTAATTTATTAAAACCTGCCAATGGGACTACGAATGAAAATTAGCTTATTAGCTAACTAAACTAGCACATTTACATTGAAGTGTAAACTGCAGTGTTAATTAACTTATTTTTGCCCACAACAGAAAATTTTAATTTCAGTGAAAAAGTTTTATCATTCTATATTTGTCTTTGGTCTGCTGTTTTGTATTCATTATTCAGTGCACACTGTTTTTTTCTCTCTTTCTCTTTCTCTTTCTCTTTCTCTTTCTCTTTCTCTCTCTTTCTCTTTCTCTTTCTCTTTCTCTCTCTCTCTCTCTCTCTCTCTGGTCAGTGTCCTGTTGTAGGATGAAATTGGCTCCAATCAAGCGCTGTCCACTGGGTATGGGGAAAAACTCAATCTGCTCAAAGGAAGGTCAGTTTTGTAGCTTCTGTAACGAGCTAAACTGTTTTCAGATGTGTGAACATGATTGCACAAGGGTTTTCTAATCATCAATTAGCCTTCTGAGCCAATGAGCAAACACATTGTACCATTAGAACACTGGAGTGATAGTTGCTGGAAATGGGCCTCTATACACCTATGTAGATATTGCACCAAAAACCAGACATTTGCAGCTAGAATAGTCATTTACCACATTAGCAATGTATAGAGTGTATTTCTTTAAAGTTAAGACTAGTTTAAAGTTATCTTCATTGAAAAGTACAGTGCTTTTCCTTCAAAAATAAGGACATTTCAATGTGACCCCAAACTTTTGAACGGTAGTGTATATTTATCTATATATCTATATATATCTATATATATCTATCTATATCTATATCTATATCTATATCTATCTATATCTATATCTATCTATATATTACATATAAATAAAAGTTACACACACAATATAAGAAAATGTATCTCAGAAACTACATAGAATATAATCAATTTTTTGATATCTATCAACTGACTGAATATCAAAGACACATTTCTTTTCTATTGTAACATTTTTCTAAATAAAATACATAAAACAACATAGTTCAACCCACAGGCAGTGTGTGAGATGATCACTATTGGCTAACAGTTAACTGATCAGTTAGCTTGTGCATTTTCATGCCAGAGTGGCGGGCTCCGCCAGTAGGCATAGAGAGAACCACATAGAGGGGCAATTATATAATGCAAATACAATGAAAAAACAAAACAAAAGCAGAGCATAAACATTTCGATTTGAAATTTAACGATTATCACTTTGAGAAGTACACTTCAGAGATTTAGATGAGTTGAGCCTTTGTAGAGGCTCATTTTGTCTTCTGGCTAAGTTTCTTATGCAATTAATGTTAATGAGCTCCAGCTGATAAAATCTGCCACTGACAGCTGTTCTTTCAACTGGCAAAAGCGACGCTCAGCTCTGGCTGAGAATCTCGCTACCTGAATGTTTTATACATTCGTCTGTGCGAATCAAAAAAAAATTGCGAGATACTGAATTTGTTTTATACCAGATTCCTGAAACTTGGACTTGAAACTGAACAAATTGAGACACTTTATCAGCTTGGATCTGGATACAACACTGAGCCGCTATCAGCAACCAGTCCTGCTTTCCAGCATTCAACATCAGCTCTCCACTCCATTTTTGGAAATACTGCACATTTTTAAACAGATATTGCACCGCAGATGCCTGAACACATGATGTCCAGAATGACACAGTACATCTGTTTGTTGTACCGTTCCCTTTAACACAGGGGTCTTCAACTGGTGGCCTGTGAGGCACATCCAGGCTTCAGAATGGTCAATTATAAAAGTATTTCAATGTGTATGCATTCACGGTATTATGAAATCCCCAGAAAAATACTGTATAAAGTTACTGCTAATGCAAACTAAACATTTCCTACTGCTGCAGCTTTACATTAAAAACATTTACCTTGTAAAATACAACTTTTATTATGAAGTAGTCACAGGAAATGCAATGTGTTTGCGGATATCCTTCATTAAAAATATGTCAATAACCCAACAACAACTTCCAGTTTCTGTATTTTCTGACAGCAGATCAGTTTGAAATATTTCAGGGTGAGATGGAGGAAGAAGGAGCAGCCCCAGTGAGCTGTTAGATAAAGAGCTGCAGGCAACAGGCTACATACCTCCAACCTCTGAGCCAGGTAACTCCCTTTCACTGTGACCTGCTGTTCGCAGACTTGTGCAGTGTGCAGCATTAAATCAGATCATGGCTGCTCACAGAATAATGGAAAAAGGCCAATTATCACCTGACTTCTTCATTAAGAAGACAGTTTGTTTTGCTAGGACTCGTCATATTAACATGCATAAGAATAGTGACACTGCATAATAGTGTAAAAAGCAGATAAAGTTAAATATTTCCTCCCAATCAGGACTACCTTCTGCAGTTACAGATTTTAACAATCACACCTCAGTGAGCTGAGAGGTCTGTGTCAGGACTAGTGTTTAGACTAGACCCAGGAGCAGACACTCAGACAGGATAGACAATTTCAAGGGTCTTTATTCAACACACTCACTAGGGAGGATGAGGGGTGGCCAGAGCAGAAACAGGCAGGTGAAAAGGCAAAGAGACCAGAGACACAGGGGTACAGGAGACCTGACTCTGGAACAAAACTGCACGAGAGGGTCCCTGGAACACAGGAGAGAAATGGTCAGGCTAAGGAGCAGGCACAGGTAGATTACAAGTAGCCTTGCAATATAAGCAAAATACTGAAAAGAGCCACGAAAGTTACCACCACGTTGGCTGAAAACAATCTGGTGATGACTGGAAGGAAGACTGGGGTTCTTGAGGGCTGATGCTGATGAATTGATTGAAGGCAGGTGAGACAGTGCACAGGTGAGGTGAATGGAGGCCGCACCCTCATCAGATACACACAGGCAAGGAGGAGGAGTAAAGGGAGTAGGAAGGGAGCACAGCCATGACAGTCTGGTAGCCTTTCCTAGTTAAAGGTTTTAGATGTAACTTTTAGAAGACTGTATAATAGTAAATAATAGTCACATGGAACATTTAAGAGGGTTGAATCTTTAATTGAGAGTTTGTGTCGGTGTCTAATTCTACAATTTTCTTCTGATGCGCTGGTAGTGGCAATGTAGTAAAGTCTAGTTATGAAAGTGTTGAAAATGGTCCCCATTCATTGTTGAATTGGGGAGTTGGATAGTGTAGACATTTAAATGTAAGTGTGAGGTTGGAGTAAGTAATAAAATTGCCAAAATTGAGAAGATTTTACTTCTTTAGAATATTGCAGTGATGAAATCTTGTCCAGAACTTTGATAGCCTGGTTGTAGAGGGATTTTAGTGGTTTAATGACGGAGGCTGATACCTGAGACAAGGTCCGCAGACCTGGTGTGTGTCAATTTGGGGGTCCTTAAACCCAAAAAGGTCCACTATCCACTGCTATTCAAATAATAATAATGAGTTTATTTAAATGGCATTTATCATTTGGAGATAAGTGAAAGATGAGGTGGTGACCTTGGATATAATTTGGAGCCAGACAGCTCTTCAGTGTGTTTTGGCAGCTAAAGTGGACGGTGCCAGGAACAGCTGCAATGCCAAACCGATTGGGCCACTAGAAAAGCAGGTTTCTCCAGGACTTTATAGATTTTTGGGGGGATTGTTGCAGCCACCTAAAATCCCTTATTTTACAGCAGCTTTAATAAAAAAGTGTGACACATGACACACAGCAAGAGCCACAGGTCAGAGTTGAATTCGTGGGGGTTGGTTGAATTTGCATTAATTATTGAGATCCCTCTGGACTTACCTTTGAGCTATGTAATTGACACCATTGGAACTGACTACAGCATAAACTAATCATAATTTGAATGAATTTATGTAATCTCTTTCCTGTTTTGGTAAAGTTGTGACTGCTGTTGTTTTTGTGTTTTTTTAGAGGCAGTTAAAAAACATTAAAAAAAACGTGGTTCTATACATATTTAGAACTGGAGTACCTATAATTGTTGCAACAAACAACAGTTTGTCCCTTAACAATCAACATCCCATTACCTTAAGGCTTTGCATGTCAGCTGCAGTGACTCTTATGGACACATTAACAGACAGAATAAAACACAGCGCAGGCCAGAGTAAACAATAACACGCTCAAAGTGCACATTAAAAGCTAAAGATGTGAGTCGGCGTAACTCTGATGCATGGTGTGACTGGGGAGGACAAATGGCGACTGCATCCATTTACTCAAATCTGACCAATGAGCAGGCTGCATTTCATCTATGTCGTGCTCGACTGTTAAACTGCTCTCATATGCATTCCTGCTTAAAACTCTCCTTCCGTCCCCTTCAGATCGGAGGAGCACTTAGACCCTCCATCAAAGGATCTGCATTTGACAGATAACTGTAATTCCCTCCACTCTAGACTGTGTTTACTGACCTCACATGAAAGTAGCTTTGCCCTGTGCATTGTGGGAGATTTGCATCCTCTCTACTTTAGAGTACTTAGGAACACAGAATTGCAGTGTCATGTGTTTCTCTATACAAAAACTGGATGTGTTTGTGCAGGCAGCAGTTTGTGTGTGTGAGAGAGAAGTGGAGTGCTTGTCACAAAGAATTAACCTTCCCGTCTACGTGTGCATATTAAACAGAAATATGTGTTTAGCAAAAGTTTAGTTTGTGCTGAGAGCGGTGCCAAAAGGACAGAAAGGGTTCATCCTCTGTGGAGAAATAATGTCCTCAGTATATTTTATGGCAATCTGGTGATTTGATTTAGGTATTTCCTGAATACAAGTGTCTAATGGCGATGCACAATGAAAGGCAACAATCACTAAAAACATTACGATCCATCCTCCTGGGACAACAAATATATATGTTTATATAAATAAAACAACTTATATAAGGGCAAGTAAATATCTGTTTTTTTTTGGTTTTTTTTACATTACTTTTAAATTGAACCCTGGTCAAAGGTCACTAAAATTATGAGGTTTCATCCTGTGGGGACAGGGGGTCCTGTGCTACGGTTCATCCTCTGATGAGCTTTACATACTACGTACTGTGCTCAGTACATTTCATATTACTCCCATGGCTTGTTAGATAACGTGATATGTGCCATGTTGACATTTTATTGTAATGCATTGGAAAGTGGGGCTTTATCCTCTGAGGAGCATGAATAAGCTCTTACAAGTGTTTTGGACTAATGCTGGCAGTAGAAAGAAGGTCACAGGCTCACCAAAATTAGTATTAGTATTAGACTAATTTTACAAATATCATGCATGAAACAAGGGAAATTTTGACTTGATCAGTGCACCAGAGGAAAGGTCAAGAAGTCCCCAGAATCATTAGGTTTCGTTCGGTTGAACCTCTGAAGAGAATGAATAGGCTTTGTACAAGTGGAATATTTTGGACTGATGCTGGCAGTAGAAAGAAGGTCACAGGCTCACCAAAACTATTAGGATCCATCCTCTGGAGACTATGAACACAGCAGTTAAAATAGTGGATAGTAATTTTACAAATATCATGTATAAAACAAGAGGAATTCTGACTTGATCAGTTCCCCTCGAGGAGAGGTCACAGGGTCATCAAAATCTTTAAAAATCAACCTCTGGGGACCGTGAATATCTGTGCCAATTTTCATGGAAAGTTGTTGAATTATTTTCCTATCAAAGCAAACCTTTTTAAAGATCTTCCTGTGTTATTTTATTATGGGTCACAGTTTAAAAAAGCAGAGCACAGGGCAGAGGTCATCAAAGGGACACTTCACATTCCCTGAGTGCTGATCAGCTCATCACAGCCTTTAACGAGTTTAAAGACATCTTTCTTTATCCTTTTTTAAGGAGTCCTCTTCTTTGGCAGCCTCACTGGCCTCGGCACTGAAAACAAACATGCAGGATAAACGTTGCCAAGAACCTCTGAGCTGGAGGCAACATCCAACAGGCAGAAGAAAAGCCGCTACTGTAGAAAAAGAAGATGGAAATAATGAATCTGTGTGCCGAGCCAAAGATGTAACATCAAGTGAACTGATGCTCCGGTTTAACCCTTTACACAAGAACTGCATGGAGCAGCAGATAGGATTTATTTGACCATGTCGTTTTTTGTGTTCTCTGAATTATCATCTTACAAGAGATTTACTTATCGATAGAGAGGGAGCATTTCTGGAGCCGTGTGAAAGATAAGCTGGAGCCGCGATGATCCTCGCAAGCAAAATAGGTTAATGCAGTACCAAACAACAGGACCGGGATTAAAAAAACACAACAAATGTGGAAGATTAAAGCAGCAGCATCTCCGTCATGCTGATGCAGAAATCCTACCGGCTTCAAAGCATCTTCACATTGTCGGCTATAAAAAGATTTACAGTCGTTTGCAATTTTGGACAAATTTACATTCAGGGCACCAACTTTATTCCAACAGGCCACGGTTGATAATCACCTTGCTATCAAGAGATTATAATGTGTCACCGAAAGTCCGTTGAGATACTTTATGGATTTTTACTGTCTGGGTCAATCAGGGTTGATCCTTTTTTCCTTCTTTCCTCGTGAAAGTTTGTCCTTTTACAGAAAAAAACGTTCAGACAAGAAAAAAAGTGGTAAAAGACAGGGTTCAGGAAGGGTTCAGGCTTTTGAAGTGTATTAGATTTAGACATATCAAAACAGATTTTGAGTTTAAAATCTTCCAAAATGGACTGGAGAAGGTTGAATGTCAAGTACAGAATTTAACATTTGATAATGCTATTAAAAAGGATTCAGTGCCTTTTTGATTTTATTACCTCAGGGCTCAATAAATACCATTTATATAAAGTAATGTTTCGGGTTGTGATCCTGCTGGCACAGTACCCTGAACCTCTCAGACCTTGAGCAGGACAGTCTTAACAGAGTGTAAGGTGCTTAAAGGAAGCTAATAGTAGCAGGAAAGGTAGCTAAACCACTGCTGTGTGGATAAAGTGTAATGTGGTTGATGTTTATAGCATTATTGATTTCCACTGATGTGCTGTAGAGTCCTGCACAAGCCTAAAACTGAGACCCATAACTGGCCATTAAGGCCCGACCTGACCTGAACCCAAATGGTACTGCTACACAGTGCCATTGTGGGACTATTAAAGAAATATCTTAAATCTTAGACTGGAACTCGGTGTAAGCAATATTTTTACTTTATTTCATACAAAATTATCTGGCAACCACTGACAAATGGTATAGTCAGAGACACATTTCTTAAATGACATTTGTAAATAATGAAACTTAAAGCAGGTCCAAAGCTTCAAGCAACAAAGTGACTGGACACCAAATAGAAATAAACTCTAACGTAGTTCTGACACAGATATTAGTTTGTTATCCAACAGGTGGCACAAAATGACAATAATTGTGTCAAAAAGGGAATACATTCAACACAACAAAAGAATATATTATAATTGTTCATAGTGCCGAACCAACTGAGAATCAACACCAACTCTGGAGCTAGTTATGGGTTTATGGTCGAGCCTCGAGGCTCCAAGCCCAACTAAAGGCTATAATTCGAAGAAAGTGGAACATCTGGCAGACAGAGAGACTTCTTAGGAGCAGGTGGAAACCAGAGCGAAAGGAAGAGCTAGAAGTGGAACTGAGGTAGATACAAACACTACACCAATGGGATAATAAAGCACAGGAATTTCAGGGCTCTGTTTCTGAGTTTATTTTAGAGGTAAAAAATGAGTTTAATCTGTGAAGTCCTAGAGTGGTAGGAGGTGTAGCTCGTCTAGACAGACATGCCTAAAATAAATCAAGAACAGCTCCACAACGATCAGGTCTGTATATGTGTGATCTTGGTCTCTATGGAGCTGAGACCTCAGAGAATGGCAGTGACATTGTGCCTATTACTATACCTGAGTGAATTGTGATAAACGGTAAACCAGTCAAATGCATTCTAGGTTGTGGATAACACCATAATAGCAATGATCCCATTTAGAGAGATGCCACTGAATTTATTCAGCAACTCATTGACTACAACTGTACCAAAGTAAAAAAAAATACCACAAAGCACATAGGGCCTTAAAATCATCATGAGCCTCTTTTTGTCTGTCAGCACTTGGATAAACAACTGAGACAAAACTGTCCTCGGTCCAATAAATCGGCATGTAAACAAACCAGCAGGGGGCGCTGTAGACATCCTAGACCCATTGACCTGACTCCCTGATGAAGAAACCCGTCTGGCTGTAATTATGTTTTTGGGATGAGCTGAAATGATCAAACCACTGAGGAAATCAATCTGTGTTCCAACCACAAAATATTACATTTGGCACTCTGAACACCTAGCTTAAAACAACACAGTAATAATCATCTGTCTGAAGCATATGTATAACTGATCCATTTCACCGAGAGCTGTATGTGGGCCATCTTCCATGCACCACACATATCACTCTCTTTACTGTGTTTAATCAAACTGGAGCCCAACACAAACAACAAAACGAAGGGTAATTGCGCGGCTGCCATTTGGAAGGCTCTCAGACGCTTTCATTTTCATCTGTCCTCTATCCCTCCATCTGCAGCTTTCAATTACACAAAGAGAAACACCAATCTAACACAAACATCTGGAGGTAACTGCATTTTGTCTGAGTCTAACCTGTAGTTTCATCAATGCAGAGGGCGTTTGGGCCCAAATAGAGCTAGTATATGACTGTGGAAGGGTCACACACAATACTTAAATTACTTAAATAGAAGCATCAACATAACAGTAGAAAACAATACATAAGGGTGTTAAGAGTTGGATTTTTCATCCTTAATGTCAGTCCAGAAGCTACAGCTAACTTAAGGCCCACAAAGAGACATATTTCTAATTTTACAAACATCAGATAGACCTTTTTAACTACACTTCAGTTCTGCTAGCATAAAACAGCTAATGAGCAGCTGCTGTCAGACTCTATGTGTCCACGCTGGAAACACAGAAAGTCCTCTGGAGAATTTACAGTCACTAGAAGCACATTCATGCTGTTTGTAAAAGGTTCTGTGTTGTATTTGATGGATATTTCATATTATATTTTAAAACCCCAAAAAATGAACTCAGTAACTGCAGAAGTTTGCGTAAAATGGGTGCTTTGGATTAATTTTGAGCAGATTATTTCCTGTTTAGGGAACTTTTAATACATTTCTCTGTCTGTATTGGGTTTAAATTTATTTATTTATTTTTAACAATCATACATATTATCCTTATTTTCTGACAAATTAAGTGATTTCCTATCCCTGATGCTTGGCCATTGTTCTATTAGACTTTACATTTACTTTCTTAACAGGAGTGAACTAAATGCTGAGATATAGTTAGCAACTGCTGGTTTAAAGAGGAGGAGTAGAGGGTTAGATAAAAACTAACATAAACTCCTAATAGAAATGTCCCAAACTGCCGACTCTATCCGAGAACTGGCCTTAAAAGGTTCAGAGTGATTTAAAACAGTAGATGACCTATTGAGCCGTTGTCAGTCCACAAAATGCAGATATATTTCATACAATTTTGTAATAATGACAATATTGACATCAGCATTGATGTTTCATCACAGTACATTTAGAGTAAAGTAACTCTTTAAAGTAAGCTTTGGTATTTTGCACATGTTGGTAGGTTATGTAACTTCCTGATGGACGTTTAAATTTTAAATATTTTTCAAACTTCATGTATATTCATGTACTGTAAGATAAATAATTTTTTACAGAATTTATTGTGAATTTATTGCATTGTATAGTTGACTCGCTTGGCAATATTGTCATTTTTGCACCCTAAAAAAGTGTCTCAGACAGGAAGCCATTTGTCTGGGTTTAATTCATCTATCAATTTTCAGTCATTTTGATCTGTTGTACTAATTCTTTTATAAATTTAATGAGTTTTATGAATGTATATTATCACCAGGAACTTCAATATCTCTTCTTTTTCCACTCATCACACGACGTACATATTAGCATGAATTGAATTGATGAATGAGAGTTTGCTGAAAGTTGTACAGATTGTAAATCCCCCTGGGGCAAATTGTGATATAGATTTTGGCCTATATAAATATAACTACATTATATAATAATTTTCACAGCCACTGTAGTTTCTGCTACACACTTGGAAGGTGAGCTGTATTCAAACGGTTGAAACTTCACCGTTAGATGCCACTTAATCGTCCTTTAACTCCAGAAGAGCAGCATTTGTTTCATATTCACTTTGAATACTTGTACTACGTCTGTATTCGTAACAACGTGGCAGTTTGTGTCAAAAGGTGCTACATGTCTCAGCTAGGTGGTGTTTTAAAACCTCGAAGTGAAGCATTGAAAAGCACATTTCTGAGTGAAAGCAGGTAGAAAGAGGCTGAACTGCACCTCTGTATGAGTGATCACCTTGAGAAGAGAGTGCGTGTTGACACCACCTGTGCACTGATCAATAGACTCTGTGGACATATGGTTTTCTTGGCTTCAAGGGTACGTGCCGGACAAATTCAATTGTTCCTCAGTCAGACTGTGCAGTATGTGTCTGTGCAGTTGGTGGTGTACAGTATATTTTCTGTTTATACATTAATATCTCACACGCTGTTGGCTCCGCCGGCCCCCGAGGACTGATGGCAGAGTTGCATCATGCGTATTGATTATAACTGTTTGTGAATTAGCGAGGGGCAAAACCGAGCTGATACCCGGTGAACCGAGGGATGCAGTTGTCATGGGAACGTCGTTGTGCTGCAGGGCAACGCAGGAAAAAAAAGAAAAAAGCTGAACTTCTCAGTTAGCAGGTCTGACCATGTGATGCCAGTCAAAGCTTAGGCCAGGTTTGCTCTTCCAAGGAGAAACTTTATTTTTTTCTTCCCCCCCCCCCCCC
>JAGRRF010009836.1:2100375-2112873 GCA_019097615.1 Morone chrysops
GACACTGTTGCCATGGAAACGTAGCCGTGAGACTGTACAGGATGTGGCTGGAGCTCAGAAGAGGAGAGTGCTGTTTGTTCGCTTTAGAGAAAGAAGTTGGAATGGATGAAATCCTTCTCTGGCTGGATGCAGACCTTCATTCATTTTCAGCTGAAAGACAAAAATCACACAGAGCCGCGAACAAAGGACGTGTCCATGTGGGATTAGCTCGTCTGGTCTCAACTGGAGTATGCAAAAAAAATAAAATGTATTTCTTTGATTTACTGGAGCTGGCCTCTGTATATTTAATTTGTAAAAGTAAACAGAAAAGACATGCTTCTGCTTAGTGTTCTTTAAAGATGAACCCAGTGGAAAAGTCGTCTCCCTGAAGTCATTTGGTTCAGGTCAGCAACATCGAACACTTTCTTAGAATTCTTTATTCTTATTGTTATATAAAGTTTTTTTAATAAATTTATATGACAAGGAAAGTAGACTTGAAAAATACCAACTGAGAAATGAAAAATGTCACCTTCAGTCATATTTTACCCCTATTTAACTCAATTTCTTGGTATTTTTTATTTCAAAATCCAATCATTTTGTCTTTCTTTATGGAGTTTTTAGACGAATGTGTTGCTAAAAGAAGCTACTAACTTTTAGATGCCTTTAGCGAACGTTAGCAAAGTTAGCCCCAGAGTGGCAGGAGCCAAACCAGGTCAAAACCACCTCATTCCTTTATTCCCTGTCTTCAATATGTCCTCCGTCAGCATCAGATGCTGCATTCAGTCCTGGTCTGGACCTGCTGTTCACTGGGAGCTCCCAGTCCGACATAGTCCGCTAGTGGATCCACTACAGCTTCTGAACCGGGGGGACGTAGCACACAGCGCTAATGGCTACAGTGACAGGTCCCTCCCTAACTGCCTGTTCTTACAGGAAATACGTAAATATTAATTAATATCTGATTTCTGTTTCATGTGGACTTTAAATAACAATGACAATTATCAATTAACTTTTAGCACGTTCAGCTATGGAGGAAAAGACTGGAGAAGTCATCAGGATTTATCCTCTGGAGTCCAGTAGTTATTAGTTGTAGAATATGATTCGGACCGCCCAACAGAGCGCCTTTACCATCCTAAACCTGCACAATCTCTCATCTGGAATATCAGGAAACTGCACTATTGGTTTTGCCATTACATTTTATTTATGCACATAAAAACATACATATACCTCTAACTTTATCTTATGTAACTTGATTTATTTGTTGATTTCTACTTTTTTTGTATTCAGTTTCACCTCTTTGGTCAGTTTCTTGTGCTACTGTAACGCAAACTTTTTTCCCTCTGAATCGATACCTTTATCTTATCTTATTTTGCATTTAGTCATCTTTCTTTAGCGTGATTGTGGAGATAATTAGCTATGTCTAAGTTTGTCTGAAGTGGATTTAATCTTTTAATATCAAATACTCATTACAGCTCATATTTTCGAGGAGGAGGTAATTTGAAATTCATTACTACTCTCTCTCTCTCTGACTCTCTGTCCTGACTGTGCAGGAGGGCGTTCAAAGAATAGTACAGGTATATTTTTAGTATTCGTGTCTCTCCGCGCTGCCCATGCAGAGCGTAAACCCACTGATGAATTCTCACAAGTTCCTGCAGATTTTTTTTCTTCTTTCTTTTCCTGCTGCAGCTTTGAACTGAAACACTCCCAGAAATCAACTGAACGAAAGCAGCTCAGAGACAAACAGAGTTGCCACTGTTTTGGGATTAAAATTTAGCAGCATATTTAGATCAGGTTTTTTTTGTTTGTGCTGTTGAGGTCATGTTAAATACTTTAGATTATGGTTATATTCAGGTTTGGTCAGAGTTTATATTCATTTATATACTCATCATCCTTCTTGAAGGCTCACCAGTGTTCATTATGGCTGCAGATGATTCCCTTATTGATCCCCCTTGGGAGAGATTCAAGTTTGACACGACAGCACAGGGGAAATGCAGTGCAAAAGGTACATTAGTGTAAAAATACAATAAAGAATAATAAAATATTATAAGATATAATTGAATATATATACACTATATGCAGTAAGGAATGTGATGTGCAAAGAGTTGTGCATAGCAGGTTAAACAGTGGAGGTTGGATAATATGAATTTACCATTATCAGTCGATCTGCTCCAATAATTATCGATGCATAAAGATGCCAGTTTATGTTTCGGGCTCCGATATCCCCCCACTAAAACACATTTCATCATAGTTTTTGTCATCAAAGATCTACTTTTAGCTTGTCAACATCTCGTTTCAGTCATGGTTGAAGGTCCAGTGTCGAGGATTTAGTGGCATCCAGCGGTGTAGTTGTAGATCGCAGCTCCGTTGCTTTCATCCTCCGCCTTCCAAGCAGAAAGGAGGAACAACACTATCAAGAGCCAGGGTTTGTTTGTCCCTTCTGGGTTACTGTAGAAACATGGCGGACTCCATGGTGTCTGTAGATGAGGATAGTTGTGTTTTCTTTACCTTAGAATTAAACGTTTTCATACATACAAATTTTGATCATTTCTACCAATAAATCTAAATACGAAATGGTACACACTGGACCTTTAACGCTCACACATATAGATTACTTATATCTTGCCACTGTGAGGAGGGTAAAATATGGATATACTGATAGAAACATGCAATTTGCTTTTTTGAAAATGAGAAAAAGTTGGAACAGAATGAAAAAGTTCTGTGACTGAAGTGTCACATTTGGAGTAAGTCGGCTTTGTGATGCAAATTTGCATAATGTGACTAGCTTCCATTTCAGAGATGGATCACCTTTACTGGCTGAATTAGAAGTCTCATATTGTTTCCTCTGATGTCTGCGACTGAACAGGTGTGAAGGAACCTGAGAATGCTTTGCTACGGTGATTCTGAAAATACCAATAATTGTGCCGCATGCCGGTAAAACCTGCCAGTATTTACTTTGAAATGTACAAAATAGTTAAAAAAAACACTGCTTCCTTTGCACTCACTGAAGGCTTTCCTGAGCTATTATTTCTATTTCTTTTCTTACAAGACAAGCCGGTAGAAGCGGGGGGAATTGTTCATTCTCTTCTCGGGACGGGCTTAAAAACGGTGTTTCTGAGAAGAAAGAAGATGAAGAATGTGAAAGCGTGGTGGAGATTTATAAATCTTTGCTTAGAGCAAGGATATGTTTAGGTTCAGAGTTTTGTGGGAGGATGCTCCGGGGGGGTTCCGATGATAAATGGTGCTACAGGGACGCTGTGTGTAGCTTGAGTGAGGGAGAAGTAGTGTTTGCTGAATTGCTTAGATGTTTTGTTAATAGCTGTGTGTAGCGTGTTTCCCTTAGGGAGGCAGAATTTTGGGTTGAATGCACTTTATGTACATGGAGGAAATAGCTGAGTCTGATTGGTCACTGCAGCTCTGGCCTGTATTCGCAAGACTAACAGCATCCTGTCATTCTCAGGACTGTGAAAATATCTTTAAAAAAATTTAAGATAAAAACCAAAAGGAAAGTACAAATTCCTCCTTTGAGGTTGGATCTAATAAAAACTGTGTTTGTGTTTAGTTGTGTTGCATTTTAGTATTTTAATAAGGGCTTTAATGAGCCTGAAAGTGTGAGAAATTAAAGGTTCATATTCTTTAATAAAGTAATGTTGTTCTATTTGCTTTCCATTAGGTGACATAAAACTTTGTGGCCCAGATTAAGCTGTATTCAAACATGTGTAGAGGTAGTTTTTTTATGTGTAGTTTATTTTAATCTTTATGTTTTACATTTCTTGTCTCCCTGGTGTCACATCAACATTTATTTCTACTATTATATATTTATTTTGTTTTAATTGTATTAATTTTAAGCTTGGCACTGTTTTATTTATGGTTGTTTAAATGTTTATATGTGAAGCACTTTGGGCTTATTATATTATTTAGTATGAAAGGTGCTGTATAAATAAAGAAGGAAAAACATAATTCTGATGTAAGGAAGTTTTTTGTTTGCCTGCTTTGTAGTCAAGAGTCAAGAGTTTTAGCTATAAAACAGTTACACATTGTGATGGCGCAAGTAAGTAAGTAGTAAAATGATATTTGCTCTTTGGTTCTTTATGTGTAGTTGTAGTTTGGCTGCAGTTATCTGACAGCTGTAATTACTATAATGCTTTTTTAAAAATCTATCTACTGTGAAGTCCTTGTCAGAATAAAACTAATTGTCATACCTGAGCCCATTTTACTGCTAATACTCCCACAAACCGCTTTCAAGGCTAGCGAGTCTTTGTTTGGCATCGCATTTTAGTACTTTAATACATCCACCACTGCATTATCCCACCCAGGACCCCTGTTGTGCACTTCTTGTTTTCTTAACACAAGAAAATGAACGATGTCAGAATAAATTAATTTTTTTTAAATCAGCCTGCTGATTTATTTGAAGGAGTCTGAGCAGAAAATCAGAGAATGAACTGCCAGTCTCTTTTGGAAAAACACAGAAATGAGCAAAAAGTACAAAAAAATGAACTTCAGAAGTGTATAAAGAGGAAAGGAAAGGGTTTCTTAATTGTTGCTAAGCAGCGTTAATGGCATTGAAAGGTAGCAGCTCTCTTTAGCTGATTAGTGTATTAATTGTTTGATAGGTGTGTTTGTCTGCAGCTAATCCCCTGTGTTTACAACAAAGCATGGATCCTAATTAGTGCCAGCTAATCACACCACAACACACACTCGTCCAATCAATCAAAAGGCTACAAGAGAGATGAAGGAAAGGTGGGCCGACGGGCAGACGGAGAGAAAGAATATACCTGAAACACATTAGAGATGCCGGTTGAAATCTTCCTTTTCCCTTTCTGCTTCAGTGATGAGCAGATCGAAGGTTTACTGCGATACCTGTGTCTTTTTTAAATGTAGAGGAATCAATGCTAGATATAAACAATGCAGTCTCCCTCTTTTGTGCATTGTATTTATGTTCTGTGTTGCATCCACAGCTTTTTCTATCGCAGCTGTCAAATAGTATAACAATAGGTAACAAATAAAAGGAAAAACATTGTGTCAAAAAGGTGTTGTTGGTGTAGGCCCATTATTCCAAAACCCAGATAGTCCGTAATGGACCGAAATCCTATTAGCCACTTGTTTGTTATTGTTAACATAATGACAAAGGTCACCTGACGTTGCCCAAATACAAGATATTAAAGGCAAAAAACTCCAGGGATAATGTGTATTTTCAGAAAAACTGGACCTTCGGAGCAGAGGGATTTCATTTTCGGAACAACTCCCAATTCATCAAAAACAGCAGCTTGGTCCAGTGGTCTTGTACACTTTAAACTATAACGCTCTTCGTACCTATCGAGCAACAATTAATATGCAACATCCAGTTAGATTTTCAAAATAAAGGTTGCTCAGAAGCATTTTGCATTATTGTTCCAAGTTTAAAAGATTGTCGTTTGATTAGATTTAAGCACAAAAACTACTTTGTTAGCTTCAGGAAAAGATTGTGTTTTGAATTAGTGTGTAACATAAAGTAAGTAACTCAAGTTATGTAAGTTCAAAAAGTCAACATTGACTTTTGGTTTTACACAAGACATGAAGTCTTGCGTCCTGTTTCCCAGCCAACATTTCATAATGGTCCCATGTCAACTGCCCACATGGGCTTTATGCAGGATCACACTGGGTGTTAGGTGGAGCCCCCTTTGTATTACCCATTAGTGACCCAACAAGGACCCGTGGGTTCGCCTATGTAATGCCTATTAGTACCCATGTAGACCAGAATAACTCATGTATATGTATATACATGTTGGCTGGGTTGGGTTGAAGTCCTGTGTCTGTTCGGGCCATCCATCCACCCCAACCACCTCCATACGCTGACCTTCTCGTTCTTTATACTACATCACCTGATTTCAACAGTAAATGATAACATTACACGAGACGAGCACGTCCTGAAGTGACGCCAGAGGGGTACCTACAAGCTGCTTGGGAGTGAGACTGGGCTGCTGTTAGAAAATTGGGCTTTCGGTCCAGTGGGAAATTTTTCGGGTTATTAGGGTTTTTGGAATAATGGGCCGTTGGAACAATGGGAAGTCCCCGTTTCTACACACTGAGCCTCAGTGGAGAGCGCTACCCAACACTCCACTTAATGATATCCCATGTTAGGCCAGGATGGTCATTGCATATGATCCCATCACTTTCATCATGATCAGATCATGTGTTGAGCTTTCGGGCATCAGCAGAATCCCAGGTGAAAAACAGCTTCAATTATCCAGTGCAATTTGAAGGAGAACTATTTCATGGGAATAATAGCGTTAAATGATGGATTGAAAAGTCAGGTGACCATTAGGCCATTATAGAACAGTAATCAGTGAGGTTTTGTTTCCAGGTGTAACTGTCAGGAACCTTAAAACCAATAACTAAATCAGATGAGCAACAACAAAGATTTAAGCTTGAAATCACAACTCTTTATAGCCTTTTCCCCACTGTGAAGATAACTGAACTTTCATGCGAAACATTGCAACAAAGTGAATATGAGAAGGATCCATTAGGCTGTTGATTACAGTGTCAATTCCCCTAATTTGCTTATATGATATGCATCGACAGATAGAAGAAAATCCAGGTAGGCAGCATACAGAGTCTGTTATTATCAGTGCATAAAATTATTTATAACCAACATGTGATGTTTGCAGACTTCTAAATGATACTGTTGTGGCTTTCTTGGATTACTTGCTAGTAAATTGTTAGCGTCTTGTCAGATCTAATCAGGATGGGTTAATGTTCATGGTGACAGATACAGTACAGTGCACCCGTCCACTAATTGCTGCTTAAAGAAACGTATTAATCAGAAATTCACACCTAAACAGAAAGAAGCACATTTCTTCCAGCATTTAAAAGTGAAATTCACTTGCTATTGGATGTGACACTAGAGCACCAACATCTCAGGCCAAAACAGTGAGACACAGATAAAATAATCTTTCAAACAACCACCAACGCTGGTTTAGACAAAATAAACCCTTAATTCACAGACTTCGATGTGGAAACATAAGCGAATGTTAATCCTTGGGGACAAATGCGACCAAGAGCGTCCAATAAAAGTTCTTGATTGTGCTTCGGACAAGCTCAGGTTGAGTCTGACAGCATTATGAAAGGATCCCTACAGACATAGACCTTTAGTTTAACCACAAACAGCCGCAATATCACTATCACTCTCCACCAGACCCAGAGACAAAAACACTCATTTTACCTTTAGATCATCGTAATATCTTTCAATGTGGACAGAAACAAATTAAAACTCACCGAAATCATGTATGTTTGTCATTATAACAATAACCAATGCTTGTTTGATCAAAATAAACCTTTAATTCACAGAGTTAGATGTTAAAATATTCATGAAAGGGGCTGCAGTGGTCGCAACAAGTAAGCTAATGTTAATCTTTGAGGATAAATAGACCCGTCAAAGTCCGTCCACTAAAAGTTTAAAGAAAGTTGGAAAGGATCCCTACAGAGATAGACCTTTAACCACAAACAGCTGTAATATCACTATCACTCTCCAGAAACACTAATTTTACCTTCAGATCATCATAACTTCATTCAAAGTGGACAGAAACAGAATAAAACTCACCAAAACTGTCTCTGTTAGTGTTTCCTAAAATCACCAACTCTGGATTGGTGGAAATAAATCCTTAATTCACCGACGTAGATGATAAAAACAGCAGTTTCAGTCGGAGCAGACGGGCTATGGAAACAAACCACAGAGAGATACAACACAGACAGAGGGAGAGAGACACCATGTGATTCTGTATCTTTACACAGATAATTAACTTGTCTGCTGCTGTATTAATTTTTTAAATCTCATAGATAGACCATTCAAGCTGCCGTCAGTGCAGTTATGTAACAGCCTGTAGCCATTGGCAACCACTTTCACCAGAAAGTGGAAGATTTGGTGCAGCAGGAAATCAGGTACAGCTGGGAAAATGTGCTCTAAATGCTTCTTTCAAAACTCTATTACAGATCTCACGGAAAATGCCTCCTTTAGATTTTCTTACAGAGGGAAGTCAACAGCCAGTCTTTCATTGTCAGTGTCTTCTGTTCGGTCAGTTTTATTTCCCTTTCTGCCATCTACCTCCTCTGTCCACTGTTCCTCACCTTTCATTACTCCATCATTCCTCAGTGTGTTCCAGTAGGTCCCCTCCCCTTTCACTGCATACTGCAATCAAAACTCTGTGGTGAAGTGAGTCAGTAAGTAGCAACTGTATCATTGGCTCTAAAATTGGATTAGCCGCTGAAACACCCAGATTGCAGCATGATATGACATCGATTTCCAAGGCCTAATTCATCTTCATCCTCTACTTATATCCTGCTCCTCCTCCTCCTCCTCCTCTTTCCTGAGCCTTTTTCTGTCCCTCCAGTGTTTCCAGTCGAGCTGCTGGATCCTTCACTCAGCTCTGCTCAGCTGACTGTCAGACCCAGAAACGGATAGAGAGGTTGTTTTAATGTAATCATGTTTTAGTGTCACCACTGAGTTTTTTGGGGGTTGACAGGAATGTCACAGAGTCCTCCGTTGCCACGACAACGGATGTTAGTCAGCCACTCGGTGATGCTGGTGTTGGCTCCCAGGCTCTCCTCTCATCTTTTGTCTCTCATGTGCACGCCTTTTAACTCTGACAAGCCGAGAAAGTATTTCAAGTAAATCAAAAAAGATAATCATCCACACTGGATCAGTGTGTGGTAATGTAATTTAAGTGAACAGTGATTTAAAAAAAGAAAGAAAGAAAGTCTACTTTACCTCATAAAAATAATGCAAATAATAGGCTGCACTCTGTGTGCACTGTGATGCGTTACGAGATAGTTTCAAAAGCCTTGACGAGCTCATCATTTTCTGCATAAATTCGAAAAGTTTCATTACAGACGTGATCCTGGTCTCTTCTGAAATGTATCTCAGTCACTAATAAATGTTCATTATCGATCTATGGGATCAATAGCATCATTATAAAGTGATTAATGGTTAGTTTCTTGAAGGAATACTTTGATATTTTGGGAAATACACTTATTATTTCTTGCGTTAGATGAGAATATTGATGCCATTTTCTTATCTACAAGTTAAATATGAAGCTGGAGTTAGCAGCTGGTTAGCTTAGCTTAGCATAAAGACTGGAAACAGGGGAAACAAGCTTGATCGATACATTTTCATCTATTAATGTTATTAAATAGGTAAAAATGCATATCACCATATTTCCAGATCCAACTGAACAACAATTTAGAAGCCGGTTCCAGCAAATGTTTTTTGGACAATGACATTAATGATCGATTGATTATCAAAATATTTGCATATTTGTTTCCTTCGATTCAAGTAATCAATTGTTTTAGATGCTTCAACAAAGGTAGCAAAGGAGAACAGTGCAAGGCCAACAAACCAAACCAAACACTGGGTGCAGACAGGGCTGTTTGCATTTTTTGTGTGTTTGAAAGGGAAGGGTGAAGCGAGTGAGCTGCAATCTGCAACTATACGACTAAATGCTACTTACTCATACACACTGGACCTTTAAGCATCTTCAAAAGCAAGTAGGCTACTTTCCTACTAAATGCTGAACGTATGTGTGTCTGCTTACCTCCTTTATGAGACAGGATGCAACATGTTTGTTGGATGTTTAGTTCAGGATGCAAACAGAGAAACTGTGAATGTAAACATGTTACAAACAGCTGATGTTAAGTTACTCTTTAAGGCTTAAACATATTGATTCAGGTGTGTCTGCTTGATTGAGAGTCGAGGTAACCAATTATGAACAGCTGTGGTCCTTCAACCAAAGGCTGACCTATGCATGTATGTGTCTCAGCTTTCCAGTAATCCTTATTTAACTCCCTTCCTTACACGCTAGCACAACATTAAACCAATGCATGCGTTAGGTCATCTAGTCTCATATGATACTAACATCTTTACTCTAGCTTTAAAACGGAGCCTGCTACAGCCAATGAAAGACAATGGGGTGGCCAATAATGCCTCTTTTCCCCAAAGCGTCTCCTCTGAGCTGTAAGTGGCTGACGTTATGTCTTTTTACAGGCTGCAAAGACACTTTGTACTAATTTGCACACATTTCCAGATACATTTATGAACCAGTGTCTGTGCACACACACGTTCAACTGCAGTGTTTTTGTTGTGTATCTGTTGCATTTGAACCCTCGTTCTAAACATTTAAAAGCAGTGTTGCACAGCAGGCTGATTAAATATTTGCAGAGCAGGATCAGAAGACAAAAAAAACACAACACACAAAACAAAATACGAGCGGAGAATCAAACTAAACCCAAAAAGTAGTGAGACGTCATGAACCTAGAAGCTTTTAATCCTGCCTCTCGTCTGAGCAGCTTGTAGAGGAGACGCAACTGAAGAATCAGCATCTTTCGGTTTTTTCCTCCTCCCTTCCTCCCAACAAAAAGCTGCATGTGTACTCAACTCTCACCATCGCCATGTAAGCTTCTATTCAGCAGGGCGTCTGGCAACTCAAGGCAAACTCCTCTTTCCCTCCAACACTGCAGCTGTCAATCAGGACCCCCACCCACCCCTGCGCTGCCTGCCTGCCTGTGGGGAGATTGCCCTCTGTCGCCTGCTGTCAGGACTGCAGGAGAAGTGATGGATGGATGGGTGGATGGTTGGATGGGGGTTTTTTTTCTTCTTCAGTTTAAACCTCAGTGAATCAGAGCTGGAAGAGTCTCTGACAGACATTAACAGAAAGTGCAGCTGAAGAAGCTTCCTGTGCGTTAGTGGAAATCATATATATGTGCACTTTCGATCAACAAAGAAAAATATAACTTTAAATAGCCTAAAAAAGGAATTCTGACTTGATCTCGTGGCTTTTTCTAAGGTGTATTTTCAGCCTAAATGGAGCTGATAATGGAGCTTTGATCAGAATTTTCCTTCTAAGTAGTTTTTTCAAAGGTGTTTTTTAGAGTTTTGAAGTGGCATCAGGTACTTCTGTTGTTCAGGGGTATAGAAGTTAAAGTCCTGTGTTCAGTTTTTTTCATGTACAGTTGGAGTTCTTCAAGGCTTACACGAACTCTCCTGCTTGAATCTCCAAAATATCTTTGATTAAAAAAAAAGCCTGTGGACATAAAAAACAAAGGAGAGTTTTTATGTCAGCAAGGTGTATTTCAGTAAGAATCGCTCAACCCTGAGACATAAAACTATGAGCTGAAGTTAAATATTACATTTTGTGGAAACCTGATTGATTCAGCAGTTTAAATCAGCTCACTTACAGAGTTTTGGATTAAATTCAGCAACTATGAGGATGTGTTTTGTTCCACAAAGTGTTTTGACTTGACCTGACTCTTATGCTGCGTTCCACACAAAGCCAACGCGAATAATGCAAATTGGTCGACACGAGTGATGCGAACATAAAAATATTGAACTTTGAGCAAATTTGCGAAGGCCTTCCCCCCGTAGTTATTGATGCTACGCACGTCAAGCTTTCAGTTGTAGCCAGTACTTGAATTGGACCAAAAAATGTGCCTTAATTCACCACAACCCTAAAGTAACCCCGACCATGGTTCATTTTGGTTTTTAAGCGTTGTTTTCTCAGCGTTAAGCTAGCTACCTGTTTATGTAGTAAGATGTGGATTTTTTCTATCTTTGAACAAAGGATAAAGGTCCAGTGTGTGGAATTTTGTGGCAACTAGCGCTGAAGATTGCAACTCCCTCGCTTCACCCTCCCTTTCAAAGCCCAAAGGTGAAACAACGGTGGCCACAAAACACTACAATTTAGAGCCAGTCTTTGGTTTGTCTGCAGAAACGTGGCAGAGTCTGTGGAAGGCATCTATAGATAAAAACGTCTCATTAAAAGGTAACAAAAACATTTTTATTTTCTTGTATTCAGTTGATTATAAACTAATGAAAACATACCTGTGAATATTATATTCCATGTTTGCCAACAGATCCTCCTAAATGTTACACACTGGATTCTATCTAAAACAACATTTTACTGTAGAGGAACATTTGTATTAAATTGTAATGTGCATGAAATGATGGAGTTTCTTCATTGTGATATCTGTATTACATAAAGACAATCGACCACCTTGCTTTCTAAATATTGACACCGGCATCAGCCATTGAAAACTATCTTTACATAAAAAAACACTGGAATTTCCCACTGTATTTGAATGCTTAATTGGCGGAAAACTGCTGAGGCACATTTTGTGAAAGAGGCAGTTAAAAAAAACAAAAGAAAGGCTTGATAATAATAAAGATAATAACCATAATAAGGGTATTGAGAGTTATTAGAATCCAGTTCAGGGGGCTTCTGTTTGCTCGAGCAGCTGTACATGAATTCGTGACTGAGGGGCTGCTGGTTGTTGGATGTGAGTGCAGCAGCTGTGATGTGTAGTTTTTTTTATTATTATTTTTTTTTTTTCTGTGTCAGTCTCCTCTGGGAGAAGGATCTAACATCCTGTACTGTATGTGCTCGTCTCACCACAACCACAGCGCTCCGACAGCTTTTTTTAACATGTCAACATTAAAAACAAACAGAGTGACAACAACTTCTTCATGTCGCCTTTTCCTTTTTTTTTTTTTTAGCTTTT
>JAGRRF010009836.1:2122604-2142259 GCA_019097615.1 Morone chrysops
CGTGACCTGGACAATGCAGCAGTGGTCTACCGTCCTGTTCACTAATGACTGTCGGGTCACCTTGCACAGAAATGATGGTCGTCAGCGTTGCTGGAGAAGGTGAGGTGATTTCTTCAGGGTCTTTCAGCCTTTATTGTCATATTCTCAGTAATTTTACATACATTGCTTTGTGTATTTGTTGCTATAACAAAGTTTTTATGCTATTTTCTTTTCTTCTGCAAAAAAACTGCATGTGATTAGCATGAAGTGTGCCTGTCTGCAAAGGGGAGACTTGTGGAGACCCTTAGTTCTCATTTTCATTCAGATATTTTAAGGTCAGAGGTCAAGGGACCCCTTTGAAAATGGCCATGCTAGTTTTTCCATCTTTCCGACATGCTACCATGACATGACAAGTTTCATTTTCCAAAGTTACAACATGCAAATGGCACTGATTTGGCCCGAATGTCTCTCGTGGAGTTAACAGGTGAGTGAAACCGATCAGCAAGGATGGTGAGTGAGGTCTGTGTCCACCTGGATTTGCTCACAATTTGACTTAATCTGCAGGATATTTGTTAAGTGAACTTAAAACGAATGAAACCGGATGAGATCAGTTAAAAACATAGAAAAACCTTTAATTTGCCTGAATATTTCAGTTAAGAAGCTGGGTAGCTAAGCTGGTAAGAGACTTCATTATATGGTTTGTTGATCTGATTGGTTGACGTTTGCCCGTGACAGACTGACAGTTCTGGGAAGGTTAACCTTTTTTTGGATAAGAAATTCTAGAACCAGAGACGAAGCAAGGTCCACAGCTGCTGAAAAACAGGTCAGTTTTACCTGGTTTAATAAAATAAAAAACAACACAACACAGCTTCAGTGTCTTGCCTTTCTCCTCTGACCTTTGACCTCCTGAGCATAGAGAAAAGGATGTGAGATGACAATAAAGCCCGGCTGTGAAAATAGCTCCGTCTGATGTACAGAACATATTTAAGATGCTCTGTTTTATCTGCGTGACCTCCCTCCCTCCTTCCCTCTGCCCCAAAAACCCTCCACCACTCCGCCGAGAGAGAGATAAGATGTTCTCCATCTCGCTGCCGGGAGAAGAAAAGATGGAGTCCATCGGGCTCTCATTCATCACTTTTAGATCAGTATTGATCAGCTGGCAGAGCAGCAGCGGTGGCAGGGAGATTTACGCCGGCCTCTTTCCATGACGATAGGGGCGTTTGACCCGTCCAGTGGCTAAAAGCCTCTCAGCTCGCTGGCGGCTCTATCATCTGCAGCGCCAGACATGATGGCCGATGAGATACGCTGATGTATCAATCACTGGAATGCCTAGCGTCTCCTCTTCCTCCTCCTCCTCATCCTCCCATGGGTTGTTGGAGAAGGTCCTGACTCTGCGGGTTTTTTGGGGGTTTGTTGAATGTGCGGACTGATAAACATGTCACACCGTAAGCACCTTTTTATGGCTCACGTGCTTCGGTCAGATTGGACATCGGGGCATTTTACAGCTTCCACAACAGAAACCAAATTGTCCTTTAATATAACGGAGGATTTATGGACGCTGCCGACCTCTTTAATCAGCAGGGTGTATTCAGCGAGCTGCTTTATGGGCCTCTGTGAGTCACTCTGGACCTGATTTGGATCTGAGGTTTTGCTGGCGCTGTCACATTATATCACTGTGACGACTGTTAGCACTGCGGACATCTGCCAGGCAGAGAGAGATGAGGAACAACACTCAAGTGAAGATTGGAGACATTGGAGAGAGAAAATATCTTAAAGCAGCAACAAGGAACTTTTTGTGTTGATTGTGGCGGCCCCTGTGGACAAGAGCGGTAGTGTGTCTGCCGCCTCGTTTTATTGATATCAAGGAGAACCCGACCAGTGGCGGGCGTTAGGAATAACTATAAGGAAATAATTAATCTTCTTTCTGTTTGTGAAGATCTGTGGTTCCCAACTGGGGGTCAGGACCACCACTAGGGGTCACCAAAGCTTTATGTAAGGTTGCGAGGCCTTCTTGATTTTAAGAGGTGTAAGAAAACTATATAGACCTTGTATTTTAGTGTGAATTAGTGACAAACATGGTACATTAGTACACTGAATTTGTGGGAAATAATCTGCTCAAAATTCATTCAAATCACTTTTTTTACACAAACTTCCTGTGGTTATTGAGTTGACATTGTACAGTTTATCAGCTGTTCTCTATTGTATTGTTCTACATTGAATAAAAAAAGGGGATTTAAGTTTGATATCACCAGTTACTGTGAGCAGAAAATATCTTTAAATGAATAAGATGGTAAAATATGAGAGAAACCAAAGAAAGTCAAGAAATAATAAAATATATTGTCTTCAGAACTATATCTACAGTACACATTTATTTAGTGTCAACGATAAGTTAGGCCCCTAACACCACTCAGTTAGATATAAGGAGGATCAAATAGCAACTTTCAACAAGGCAAATAAAAATGCTTCACGTGAGACATAAAAAGCCTGAAGACAAAAAAAACACTAAGGAAGGAAAGATAAATCATACAAATACATCTAACCACTCAGCGCTCATAGTTTGTCCTTTAGGAAGAAGTATTTGATTGAAGGATAAAGGTGATCACTCAGATTTGTCGTGACCATTGTCCTTGTCCCCGAGTGGACGCTGGCTGATGCCTGGTAAAGACTTAAAGCATTGTAATGTTCTCTTGGTTTACGTCAGACAGGCACTCACCCACTCAATGAGAATATAATGGAGAATGACTCATCTGACCACACGTGACCCATAATGAACCCTCTTTTAGAGCTACGCAGATGTGCAACCTTTGTCCAGCCGCCATGTTGACCCTAAATGTGGGTCAAGTGGACCTGCTCAGTATTTCTGTGCGGGTCACAAAGCATGATAGGTTGTTAATTGCTTAATTGTATCACAAAGTCGACCTGTAAGGTACAATCTGAATTTGTTCCACCGCTACTTTATCAAGGTGTTTGCAACCATCAAACAAATTCCACTTTTGAACAACCTTTTGATCCATTTTGAAGGATCGACTAACTACTGCTAATAAGGAAAAAGCTTAATCACGAGTATGTTTGTTTTGTCCAACTGTTTTATATCGCTTTAATGAACTCTACGGTCGGGGGGATTATTGGGAAAAGGGGGAAATTAATCTTTGGAGACGGGCACAATTGCCTAACCTACAACCTTACACATATAAAACTGCAATAAAAATAAAGAAAGGAACAGCCAAGGTACATTTCTGTAATTTCCAAATTTTTATGGGCTGCCTTGAGCTGACACTTCTTTTACTTTCACTTTAAAAGATTATAATGAGTATAAAGATAAGTATGCGGCACATTTAAGCATTTAGCAGGATTTAGCACACAGCTATGTATCTGCACAGACCATCTTATATGCTGTAGATGTCCCTCTCACATCATTTCTGGATGTGCAAGTCAAGTTTGGAACAATAAATATAGTTTAGGGACAAAACCTACTTGTTTAGGTTTAAGAAAAGATTGTAAATTACATTAGGTGCATGAAATACAAGAATAAAACCTAACTTACGTACATAACAAGTATGTTACTTCAATTTTATGGTTTACTTTTGGCTTCACTTGGACCACAAATGTCTGTCTCCTGTGTTAAAATGCTGTGTTTGTTTGATCCGTCCATCCACCTGCATATGTTGGGCTGTCTTGCTCTTTATACCATGTCACATAGACTTTGTCGGCGGCCATGTTCAGAAATGATGCTAGAGGGAAACCTACTGCACTTTTAAAACAAATCAATGAAGCAACAGGATCAGTTGGCAGTCCTGAAGCTGCCTTCGTCCTCACAGATTTTGGCTGATTCTAACCAATATATTGTGCCACGTATGAACATTTTTTAATTTGAAAATATTGTATTACTATGCTGCTACTTCTAATAAACAACAATTAAAGATAATTATTATCAGGCAGCAACAGGGGGGGAGAGCACAGGATGCATTAGGGTTTAGATAGATAGATAGATAGATAGATAGATAGATAGATAGATAGATAGATAGATAGATAGATTAGATAGATAGATAGATAGATAGATAGATAGATAGATAGATAGATAGATAGATAGATAGATAGGTAGATAGACAGGTAGATAGACAGGTAGATAGATGTCTGTAGCTGCACTTTTGCCTCCATACTAGACAAACAGACAGATAGATAGATAGATAGATAGATAGATAGACAGATAGATAGATAGATATTAGATAGATAGATAGATAGATAGATAGATAGATAGATAGATAGATAGATAGATAGATAGATTAGATAGATAGATAGATAGATAGATAGATAGATAGATAGATAGATAGATAGATAGATAGATAGGTAGATAGACAGGTAGATAGACAGGTAGATAGATGTCTGTAGCTGCACTTTTGCCTCCATATTAATCCCTGAAGGGAAATTGGGTCGTCATAGCAGCCAGGTACATTAAAATACAATAAAATTTACTTTTTTACAGAGGTCATCAAGGACATAATATAAACATGTTCTTCGCTCCCTCTTCCTGTCTCCGAGTCCTCCAGCTTGACTCCTCTGGCCCTTTCACTGCCGCTGTTTTCCACTCAGTTGTTAGTGAGAGTACAGAGGTGAAGTTGGTAGCTCACTCGCTCTGTTGTCGGCAGTGACTCACCTCCAGCTCCGGCAGCCAAACTCCTCTCGACAGCTCGGCGTGTTAGAGCGAACGCTGGCTCCTCTGTCACTGAAGCGTTTGTGTTGGAGAGTCAGCCGGCTGCTCGTCGGACCTCTCAGCATCCCAGGCAAGATGAAGGTGGGCGGACTGTGTCGCTGCGTGCTGCTACAGTGCGCATTTCATCTCTTCATTCAGTTTGTGACTTTTTTTTTGTTTTTTTTTTGTTTCTCAACTGAAAGGATGGTAAGACTCTGGCATCGGGACCAAAACGACACTTGCAGAAAAAAGAAACAGAGAGAGTGTGACTCAGTGAGAATGTGTTTGTGTGAGGGAGCTTCTAACGAGTACAACTTCAACTTCTGAGAGAGGAGTTGTTTTCTGCGAGGACAAAGGTTTGCATGCAAATATGTTGCCGAGTTGTGAAAGGAGTAAATGTGAAGATTCTTTTTCTCTCCGATTTTTCAGTTGTACATTTTTATTTTCTCACTTGAAATTATGTAAATTAGAAACAGAAACAAGAAAAACAGAAACTCCAGCAACAAGTACAGGAATCACAAGAAGCTGAAATGGGACATTTGGATTTGAAAAGATCTGGTTTCACCATATGATTTGGTTCTGCTTTCTTTAGTTAATGTTTGTTTTTTTTAAATTAATTTGCTGCTGGATGCACCAGCATCTCAAAACAAGTAAAACTCATCAGAACTGTCTTTGTTAGTCTTTTCACAGTCTTCTGTTGCCACCAGACTCCATAATCAAAAAAGTTTTTTTGATTTTGCATATCCTCGTAACATCGTAACGTCATTAAAAGTGGACAGAAACCAGATAAAACTCACCAAAACCGTCTTTCCAACAATCACCAACTCTGGTTTGGTGGAAATAAATCCTTAATTCACCGATGTAGATGATGAAAACAGCAGTTTCAGTCGGAGCAGACGGGCTATGGAAACAAACCACAGAGAGGCTGCGATACAACACAGGCAGAGGGAGAGAGACACCATGTGACTCTGTATCTTTATATAGAGAATAGTTGTTTACGACAGACAAAGATGCAATCCCTCACATACTCACAGTATTTTCCTGATGTAAGAAGAGACTGGGGTTGTAATATTATATTTGAGCACTAGCACTATTAGCTTGCACTTGGCAAGCTAATATTCATTCTGAATGGAGAGAGTCCTGGCGTAAGACTGGCTCCTACATATATAGTGTTGCATTGTGGGTTTGCTTGTAGCCTTAACGTTAGCTTGTAAGTTAACCTATATTAGTGTCTGACAGCTCGTGTAAGGAAATAAACTCCCGACAGACAAGTTAAAAGCACCTGTCGACGTCTTCACTGCAGAAATGGACCCGGAGACCAAATCATCTGTCAAGTGACGGTAGAGTACCGCTGTCATACAATGTCACGCCGAAGATAGTCTGAGAAAAATTAACAGCTAGACAAAATCACTGCAATCATCTGCTTCCAGACGCTGACAGCAGAGTGTGAGCTTGTGACTCAGAGACGCACCAATGTGGGATTCACATCCCTGTTATTTCATCACTTTTACAGGAGGAAGAATTTGGGCCATTACGATATGGCTGGAGTTAGAGGGAATTATCTTTTAACCCCAAATAGAAATACAGAAAATAACAGAAGTTAAAGTTGTTGTTTTATACCATTAATACATTTTGTGGCAGAACTGAGGCCCAGAAAGTCTGATCAGAATAGTTTATATATATATATATTATTTTAGATTTTTGGTGTTCAAGACAGGTTGAAATACAAAAACAGAACATTTGTTTTAAGTTAGCAACATTTAAAAGCAACATCCTGTAAGACTTTCAAAATAAAGCTAGCTGAGAATACAATTTTCACATTTTGTGAGCTTAAATTAAGCGGGAACCTCAGTGGCTGCAATTTAGTACAAAAACACTTTATGTATTTACACCCTGGTACAAAAGACGGTACAAGTAACGTAACATAAGTTAAAAAAGAAGTCAACGTTGACTTTTGGCTTCACACGGGACACCAGCTAAAGATAAAAATGAATAAATAAATAATAAATAAATACATTTAACAGCCATAATAATAAAATAAAAGCTATACTAGAAATAAAAAAACGTACTAAATTGTAGACTTAGTGTTAAGATATTTTAAAATCCTAGTGAGTCAATACAGTAAATAAACTGAGCAATAACAGCCTGCAGTTACATTTACCTCCACCTCGTAAACTTACTTGCATCTTTGTTGTAAGTCAAAAAAAGATGAGGACACATAACATTCAGCCTCTGAAATATAATTTTTTTCCCACACTGAGCCCGGTGTAGCAGCCTTCTTCCTCTTCATCACGGTGCGTTCCTGGAGCTCCAGCAGCAGACGGGGCAGTTTAGATTTGAGAGGTTAAAACACTTGAGGTGAAGATAGTTTCGCCAACTGCAGCTCCAACTCTGCTTTCATCATCCGGAGAAAGAACCACACAGAGCGAGCGAGGATTAGATCCAGCCCACAGTTTCATCTCCCTCTCTCTGCTTTTACTTAATTTTTTTCCCAGCGTTTTCTTTTGCGAGCGGCCGATCATAGCTCTGTTCAGTCTCAAGCGCCGACGGAGTAATGGCTGCTTTTAGCGTCACTTTAAATCACAAGCCCCATTTCCTGTGGGTGATGAAACTGTCGTTCACGCTGAAGCAGCTTGTCGCTTTGGAGGAAAAGAACCTGTTACAGTGCACAGTATCCGCACACTGTCCGGCTTTAAACCGACGCTGCTCAACAACTGGTGTTGCATCCATCAGATGCTCCTTCGTTACTAACTCAAGCTTTGTTCAAACTCACAGAACATTATTTTAAATAGTCAAAATGTTTCTAGAGATACCAAATATATATGTGGCTTAATTTGGGGGAAATAAAATTGATGTACAGCTGTTAATATTCCATCCAATATATATTTTTGGAGGATTAAAGCTTCACAGCCTGCAGGTTTGACAGGTTTGTCTCAGCTGTGATGAGATTTTCTTTCAGTGGGCTTTTTTTTTGTAACTTATTTTAGTTTTAACTTATGATGACAGATTTTTTGGCCACTTTTGGCAGCAGAAACAAGTTGACATTAACATATTAATAACTTTTAATTTGATATGAGGAACCTGTTAGCTTAACACAATAATATAATTTTTTGTTGTGTTTGTGTCCCCTAATGAATTTGAAGTCCAGTATTCACCTTCTTTTAGCTCTGTTTTGGGTCTCCACCAGCTTCTGAGTGAAATATCAGACTCTTTAGCTCCTAAAAGCTCCACTATGTTCATCAGCCGGTCTCTGTGTCTGTCTGCTGTTTGCTAACACTTAAACTCTACACATTAAATTACTTATTAAGTAACTAAAAACATGTATATTATAAGTAATGAGTAATTAAGTGCTGCGGCAATCAATAATGCTGCATGTAGACAGTTTACAGCCTTTGAATTTCTTTACAGCCAAAACATGGAGCCAAGTATTAATACTGTGAAGGTTTTATTGGAGCCTGTGACATATAAACGTTAAATACTTTAATACTTTGGGGAATCTTTACAGATTTGGCTACTTTAACGTGTTGTGCTGCTGTTGATGGACTGAACATAATACAAATGAGGTCACAAACACTATACATGTTGATGCATAACAACGCAGTGTTAAAAAGTTAGGCACTAAAATTTACTTACGTGCATCATGGAGGTTTTGTAAGGCGAGTTCAAATCTGTGATTCAGTTATAAAGGTTCCCAATTTCAAGTTAACTGAAGTTGCTCACTTCAGCAACTTAAAATATGAAAATATCAATTATAGCCACTTTAGGAAGCTGCTTTAAGACAAGTTGTAATGTTATGTAATTTGCATGGGTGGTAGTGTTAGGCCAGTTCAACCGGGGCCAATCTAAACGTCTCTGTGCTGCAGTCTCAGCGTATTCACACAGACGGATAATTTGGTGCAGTGCGTTGAGAAAACAAATGTCATAACATAAGGCACAGTTGTAGCTTTTTCTGGATATTTATGTGGGAGTATGTCTGAGGAAATATAATGTTGTTAAACAGGACCTAAGCGCAGATAATAGACCACATATATATTTAGATCTGTGTTGAAGCCAGCTTGAAACAAGGAATGGTATTACCGGAACAGGCAGAGAAAGAAGTAAATTATTCTCTTAAACGAGGAGCGACAGGCAGGAGTGAAGGCGACTGGTGTCTCGCTGACCCAGCAGACGTCCAGCACAGCTCCAGAATCAGCACCCTGGACAGAGACACTTCCTCTTGAACAGGAACCAATCAGCGCTCAGGTCCAAAAGAGCCTCACTGGGGGGCTGTAGAAAGGACATATCCTGTACTGTACGGTGAAAACACCAGCCAGAAATAGTGTTTTTTTTTTTGGGCTATTTTCTTTCAGAGTAGTGGAAAGATAACACCCAAAATACACATTCAGTTGTAATCATTTTGTCTGTTTGTGTCTAGATTTGACCAAAAGGCAGCATTATATTAAGTCTAATTTGCATATTCAAACATAAATTTTTACTCAGCTGGAGGTTGGTGATATCTGCTCTAAAACTTGCTTCAGTCACTGAACTCAGCAAAGATGGATTAATATTGTATAAAGATTAGATAATTAGAGCAGAGCTACGTAAACGTATAGCAGGTAATTGTCGGATGTAATGAAAAATATAACACAATTAACAGGGTTGATCTGGAGCTGTAAACATGCGCTCAACAGGAAATGATTCGCTTTCCGCAGCACGTCAGAGGAGGTCACATCTTTTATATTGGTTTATGGACATAAATAGATAATTGATTGGGTCAAATAATAAGTCTTTTTTGGCCTTTTTTGACAGCACTGCTGCCTGTACGCTCATACGATAAAAAGGAGACGATAAAAAGACCTAAACACATTCTGAATTAAACGTTTCTTCCTCAGGTGACGATGGAAGTGAAAGAAAGTTAAAGAGTGAGATATCTTGCTTTCTTCCCATCTCTGTTGAGAGTTGCACATGTGGAGTCGTAACATGTTAATGTGAGCCATGATTCCCATCACTGGTACAAAGTCACAATTACTGCTCGAAAATATGGACAAAACTGGGAAAATAAGACCTGTGTGAGCGATCTGCCCTCTGAAGGCTATCAGTCACAGTTTCCAGATCCAGTACTGTTTGTAGTACCTCAGTACAGTATTGTAGTAGTGATCACAGTATGTCAGTACAGTTGACAGTATTGTGGAGGCTCTCGGGGGCCCGGCAGGCTGACTGACGGTCCTTTGCTGGATGTGACAATGTTCCTGAACCATGGGAACTCGTTAGAGCACATTTTGACTCTGTGTGTGTGTGTGTGTGTGTGTGTGTGTGTCCTTTAGCAGGAAGCAGCAGCTCTGTTCTGTTTGTCTGTCGCCCACACTCGGCTTGCTCACTCTGTTCAGCAGGTTTTCTGCTCGCTAATCAGGTAGAGAAGCTTCCTGTCGGGAAAATAAGAGCCGACTCTGCCCCGGGAAAACAATTCAGCCATCATCCCGCCATTACAGCGATGGCCGCAGTCCTAATTTATCTCCCAGCGTGTCAGTTGGTCTTTTTCCTCGTATTGGAGGAGGATTTTCCGAGCAGAGCGAGCTCCTGCTCTTAATACTCTCTCGTGCCTCGCGCACAACAAACAAATGAGGACACCAAATCTTCGCTGCCAAGTAGATTTACTTTTATCTGTGCGGTATCACCTCGCTCCCCGACCACTCGTAAGATTAGAAGGAGCAAGCTGCAATATTGGATCTGTTTTGTCAGCTCTGACAACGTTGTCCTGCTGCCTTTTCCTCACAATAAATCTTTTTTTGTCTCTGTACTAAGCTTTAATCCCCCCACCTCGCCTCCTCCCCCTCCTAAACCTCTTCTGCGAGAGGGAGAAAAGTAATAAACTGCAAAAAGGTGAGAAGTAAAGCATAATATGGAGGTTTTTCACTTAGATTTTTATTATTTTTTCTCCGTAACCAGGTAAGCTTGGTTTGGGTGGGGCTGATGAATGAGAGGGGGGAGATCTGAGATGTTATGGCAGAGTCACTGGACCAGTAGACCAGATATCTCAGCATTTAGTTCACTTCTGTGAAGAAAAGTAAGTATAAAGGAAAGGAAACTGTCTAATAGAACAATGTGTCAGACTGTCCGAAAATAGGCTTATTAAGTTTGTTAAAAATCCAACCAATGGATGACGTATAGCATTCAGTAAATCCCGCTGCATGTTGAAGTGTCCTTGAGCAAGATACCGAACCCCAAATTGCTCCTGATGCTGTGCCGTCAGTTACCATTCACGATGAATAGTGTGCACTCTCTGCCATCAGTATGTGAACGTGTGAATGTGACATGTTGTGTAAAGAGCTTTGAGTGGTTGGAAGACTGGAAAGGGGCTATACAGATACAGTCCATTTACCATTGGACCAGTGTGTAAAACTTAGGGAGCTCTATTGGAAGACATAATTATAATATTCATAAGCATGTTTTCATTAGTTTCTAATCACCTAAAAATAAGAATTTGTGTGTTTGTGTTACCTTATTATGAGCCGTTTTCAAGTTTTACAGCCTCGATAGCCTCTCCTACACACTTCACATCCCGTTCTCACACCCAGGTCATCAAATACTGACACGAGTAGTGTTCAGTTGGTTCCAATCTGCGACTTTAAACTGCATGAACCTGAAACTGCATCAACAAGTTCTGATTCCCTGCTCGAACACGCCTCATGTCGAGAGCGCTTGGTCTGCTGCTACTTCCTGGAAGGAAGCCACACACACACACACACACGGAGGAGTTTGGTTTTCAAAAGAGCTACTGAGGGATTTTATTTTGTGCCTACATACTTCAGTTGAACCCTCGAGATCAGACTCAGACTTTACAACGAGTTATCGCAATGCAAAATGTGCTCAAACAAACACTGACAAATTGCTGTGAGGGCGACTAAAGGTGGCCTCCTCTCTGCTGTAGGGAGGTGGCCGGGGGGCCAGTGGGTGTGTCTCCTGCCTGGAAATGAAGCCATTTCAAAGCTCCGTAATCTGTTTATGTTTCCGTCATCCCGTTTTTGTCCGTCGGATCGATTCAAAGCTGCTTTTCCTGAGGCCTTATCATGGAAGCCAGAGGGGGAGGCCCAATCTAATTCTGCGCTCCAGCAATATTCCACAAAGCAATATAACCAGGCTGCGATCATATCACATCCAAAGGGAAAGAGCAATATTTTTCCATCATTCTTCTCTTCTTTCTCTCTTCCAATCCGCCACTAATGCTGTCCTTTTTTCTCTCGCGCGCACGCTCTCTCTCTCCTCGCTCCCAAGGCTTCCCTCTCTTATTGGACAGAATGAAAGGACTTCAGTCAAGTGCTGACGCTCAGCTTCACCACGAGGCCGGTGGCTCATCTAAAAACGTCCTGTGGGGGAAATAGTTCCTCTACACCATCTGTCATATAATTTGATTAATTAGCCGTTGGTAGCACTGTTGCCCCCCGCAGTGGGACTGAGGGTCGGCACTCGTCCATCCCTCCATCCCTCCGTCTGTCACACACAATATCTTGGATGCTGCTGATCAGATTTTGATGAAACTTCAGAGAAGGATATTTGTCACTGCTCCGAGTCCCGGCTGAGATGCGCCGATATTAAATATTTTGCAGTGCGATTATCTCAGCCAAAATGATCTCAATATATTATGTTACCACAACTAGAGCCACAAGTGGAGATTCTGTGGTTCAAGCACTACTTGTGTTAATGAGCAAAAAAGAAACCGCACACAGAGCTGCTGAACTGAACGTTGTAATTAGGAGAGATTTAGTTCAGAAAATGTCACAAAATAGAAGTTTGAGTTGTGAAAGTTGCATTAGTGGTTTGAAACCAGGAGGTCAGGACCCTCAACTGGTAATATATATGTAAATCAGGATATTATAACAGACAAAATGTATTTTTTTCTTCTGTTTTTGAGAGTAAAATACTGGTTAGTTTGACCTCTTCAAGCCTCAAAAACTGCTTCAGATGAAACTAGCTGTTACAAAGGGTCAGAAGAATGTCACTTTAAAGGACCAGTGTGAGGGATTTAGTGACATTTAATGGTGCAGTTGAACTACGCAGGGGCAGATCTAGAAGGCCATCCCCAGTTTGGGGTCAAATGCTGTCAGATTTAACACATTAACTTAGATTCATTTTTACAAATTTTTTTTTTTTTTTTTGATACATCTTAGACTCAGTGATCGGCTTAAAATGTCTTAAGATCTGGAAAGAAAACGATTTATTGATTTCTAATGCCACCTTTAGGTATTTATATTCATTGATTTTCTACTTCCTAATTGAAATATCTTCATCTTCACAGTTTCTTCAGTCTTCAGTCACTAGGGGTTCATTCATTTATTTATTATTAATAATTAAGGTAAACACCTTCAGAACAATAGTTTAGGTCAGATCTTCATTATTTTTGACACACAAAAGAAATGAATGAAGAAATGAATCCGTTGCTTTTTCTTGTCCAGTATTTTCATTATGCAGAGAGACATTTTATAATGAATTCCTATGGGGAAAATATGAGTAACTCTTAGTGACTAATGACTAAATATAGTGTGATACAGAAATGTTTGGAGCTCAGATACTATTAATGTTATATGAAATACTTGGTATCAGTGGATTCAGAACAATTTCAGTAAAAAGTGAGATACAGTATACATCTGATATTTAACATTAAACATTTTTTGTGGGTTTTTAAAGGGAAATCTACTTTGTCTTGTGACTTATGGTACAATAAATAACCTCACATCTCCACCCTGGTTAACCCTCTAAAACCAAACCTCCAGCTGCATGCAGCTGTTTAAATCAATCTTAAAATAAAACTATAATAGTTAGAGCATTTATTCTTTTTGTATTGGAAAGCAAAGGCTTCAGTATTTAACATCATTACTTTGTGCTCTCGGGTGACGTCACTACTTTTGCTTCTGTTTCTTCATTCAGAAATCCTTTGAATTTCTATGTTTGTTGTTTTTATATAATAAAAAAAAAGTATGTTTTTTTTAAATAAATTTAAGACTCAATTTCAATACTTTTTTCCAATTATTATTGTTTATTGACTTATATAACCTTTTAGCTTATATGTTGTACAGGTTTTAGGAATGAAAATAATTTCAAGAAACCACTGTATCTAATAATGAAACTGAAGAAAGTAAAATTATCCTGTTCTTTTACAGACGAGCGATAGAAAACATCACAAACTCGCATTGTGGGATGTGTGGCGGCCCAGGACAGGTGATTAAAACTGCCCAGAAGATCTTTAATTGGTACTCGGCTGCCCAGCATCAGTGATATCGGTGAGGTGGGGACACTAAAAGACCCCCTAGCCACAACCTGTCTACCCTGCTGCATTCTGGGAAGAGGAACAGAAGCTTCTGTTTTTATTATATTTCTATGCCGAACGAGACCTCTCAAGTCATGGGTTTTGTGCAACTTCACAAATCACTCTGCTCAAATTAGAGTCATAACTACTCAAATAAAGAGTTTTATTTAAAATATACTGTTGTATATATATATATATATAACAAGATACTTTTTCAGTTGAGAGAAAGTTTTTTGATACATTTCAATTATTTAAAGCAGTGGTTCCCAACTGGGGGGGTCGGGACCCTCCACTAGGGGTCGCCAAAGCTTCCTGGGAGGGTTGTGAAGCCTTCTTGATTTTAAGGGTTGTAAGAAAACTTTAAAATATACACCGTAGGCCGATATCTCAGCATTTCAAACAAGGAATTTGTCAAAAAATAAGGCCTATTAAGTCTGTATGATTGTTAAAAAATATATAGTTCAAAAAGAAAGTACAGAAATATAAGAACTCATCTCTGATCAATATTCACAGGTAATAATCTGCTCATATTTTATTCAAATATCTGGTTTTACACAAACTTCCTGCAGTTATTGTGTTCACTGTTTGGGTTTATTGTACCGTTTATCAGCTGTTCTCTACTGTTACTGTTATATGATATGAAATATCCATAAAATATTTCAGTTTAGGAAAAGGGTTGGGAACCACCGATTTAAAGTATATTAAACCTACATGATGGATGTTGCTCTTATTACAGTGTAGCATAAAGTGAACCATAATCAGAATTTCATTATATGAGAAAAATGTTCCATAAGTTAGTATATCTTTGTATTTCTATATAATCAGGAGTCGGTTAGCGTCTTCATTACTGTCATTCAGATGTTCCTCCGTCAACTGGAGTGAAATTACGTGTAGGAGTCAGTTCTCATGTTTCATGGTGAGCTGATGGATGTTGCATAAAAAGAACTATAGTCTGAAATACATTTTACAAACTCAACATACTAAATACAGTTAAACCAAATTAGAAAAACATGTTGCATAAGTTAAGTTAAGTTTCCTCAAACATCTGGAGGTAAATTTACTGGTAGGAGTTGGTTCTCATGCACCAATATATTGATCACCTCTATATTCTTCTTATTAAAACATCCTGAACCTTTTCTTGTGTTTTATGCATTAGCAGAGCCAGTAAACGCAGCACCACTAATACATATTATACATTTTATATTTTACTTTCAGAGTTTGTCTGTTTCCCTTTTGAAAATCTTTCCTAACCAGATCTGCCGTGATGACAACGTAACTTCCAGTGACGTAGTGTAAGATCTGTACAAACAGATGTAAAATGCAGGCTAAACTTTCAATAAACCCTGACACAGTAAGCGTAACTTTTCATAATGAAATTTTCCAGACAGACTAAAGACAACAGAACGTAGCGCTCGGCTTTAAGCATTGTTTGCGGGGGACGACGTGTGCCATGTTTTTATTTATGTGTGTGTGTGTTTGAAGCCTCTTCCACAGTTGGATCAGTGTGTTGGATCAGTGTATCCCTGCAGGAGAACACACACTCAGATATCACCGACATCAGAGCTTCACCTGCTCGGAAAAAAACTAACAACAACAGGTTCATTGCTCAGGTGCAGCGTCGGGTGGGCCGTGGCCTCCGCTTTGTGTCCAGAACATAATTTCAGTTGATTGCGACATTCTTTTCTTATTAATGTGTCTTTTATTTTGGTGGACGAACACTCATCCCACCTCCCTTCCCACAAGAGAGGGTTGGCTCCCTCCATGCCAGTGGCTGTGAAAACCAGCACATTTTTCATTAACAGGATTACCGTCCAACAATGTAAATACAGACGAGTGTGTGTGTGTTGTGTTGTGTTGTGTTGCCCAGGCTGCCAGTGAATTTAATCACTAACCATTCCCTTTTTTTCCCCTCTTCCACCGCCAAGACGTGAAAGCCAATCAGCCTACTCCAATATGTGCAATGTCTCGGTGCCAGAACTGATTGAGAGTCTCAACAAGCGAAGGGCTAAGCGGAGGAATGTTCTGGCAGCCGGCAGGGCGAGGGCGTTCGGTTTTTTTTGTTTCCTGCTTTAACTAATTCAGCATCTTTTTCTACAAAAGGGACTTGAAACACTGGACAACAATGAGATGACTCACCTTCTTAGCTGATTGTCCAAGCCCAGAGTGTTCACTTGTTAAATAGATGAAACAGAAAAAAAAGACAAGCATAAAGAAAGAGTTTTTTCCCCAGTTTGTCTTTTCATTGCTTCTGTAGATCTAAAGAGTCTTAATTATAGTTTCTGAAAAGTTCAAAAAATGTCTTTAAATGTCTACAGTTTTAAGGGAGGTAGTCAATAAATTCGATCTTTGTTGTAAGTCTCTGTTGCACCATAATGACAGTTTCATATTTTTCATTACATTGTTTGGATGCAGCAGACGCTATGGGAATTGTATGGCTATGACAAAAAGAAAGTGTATCTCAACCTTGACTAACTCTAAATCCAAAGAATAAATCAATTATTAAAGACAGAAAAGCACATTGCATTCACCAAAGCAAGTACGCCTGCTTTTGAAGCATCATTTGATGTAGAAAAAACATATTTGTATCGCAGTATATCTTTACATTCCTACTTGAGAAACTCCTTGTAATATGTTTAAAAAAAAGGTTCATTAATCTTCTAAAACATCTGGTCACAAATGTTACCCAGACAGGAAGAATTAGGGCATTTGTTGGGACTATTTTCAGCAGCGGAAGGTCGTGTTAGCATCCTCTAGAGCAGTGGTTCCCAATCTTTCTGCTTTACTATAATTGTTTAAAGTGCAGACCCCCGAAAAAGTGACGTATTGTATGTATATATTTCATTTTATATAACAGCATTTTTAGGAACCTTTTACACAATTCTCTGTCTGTACTATGTATTTTTTTTATTTTATAACAATCATACATACTTAAAATGCTGAAATATTGGCCTACTGTGTGTATTTTTTCAAATCAAGAAGGCCTCGCGACCCTCTGTGAAGCTTTGGCGACCCCTAATGGAGGTTCCCGCTGCTCTAAAGGCTGCGTTGTCCTTTACAAACAACAATTAAGTCCTCAAGGTGGCGCTAGAAGAAACATCAAGAGGCTGCAAAAAACCTTTTAAATTTCACCCTGTGGGCATCATGAATTTTCACAGCAAATGTCACGAAACTGCAGGCTGTCGTGGCGTGGATGAACACGTCGGACGGTCAGACCAGACCCACTGCAGAGCTGCCAGAGGGGTATTAAAAGATGTGCATGTGTGACAGAAAGTGAGAGGAATTATTATTGGACAGTGTGAAATCCAGAAGGACTGCTTTAAACTGAGTCCTGATCTGAAGGGCAAACTGTAATTAAAACATGAAACGTGGCGGTCTAATTTGTTGTGTGGAAATGCCTCTGAGGGCAGATTACGAAGAGTTTTTCAAACTCTTGTGGCCCGAGAAAATGTGATTCTGTTAAAAAAAAACCTCTCTTAAATACAGAATAAGTGCAAACACAGCAGCTGCAGAGAGAATTCAGAGCGACGGTTCATCCTGCTAATACTGATGTGGCTTCACGCCATCGGCCCTCCAAGACACCCAAAAGCTCTCAGAGTTTCTTCTTTCATACGATGATGAGTCTCTGACAAACGAGGAATGAAGCAACGGCGTCGCCAGATGTTGTGAGAACAATGAAAACTGGCAACAGAAAGTGGAAAACAACAAAATACACATTTCAAGAGTCACCAAACAATCCAATTATTTGTTTGTTTGATTGACGGATTCATTTTGTACAAACTGTTATTTAACCTCCTGCTTTTATATCTTTTATTTTCTTATAGATGCTTCTGCCATGAATGGATGTGCTGTTGTCTGGTCATCAACAACATATTTATTTTTATTTCAATATTATTTTTCTGGTATTTCTTTTGCCTGTAATAGATACTGTAGTGTCAGTGGAGTGACAGATGGAGCGTGATATAGATCCCAGTTGGATATGAATTGGACAGTTAATGTTTAATGAAAAGATTAAATCTGTTTCTTTGTCCCATGTATTTATATTTATATTTATACTTAAAGCACCCTTTTCATTGGGTTTATAAGTAAGTTAGCTAACTAGCTAGGTAGATTACATTAATCTTTGATTTAATTTCATTGACATTTTAAATTTACATGAATACACTGACAAATGTATAAATATTCAATAAAAATGTTAAATGTTGAATAACACAGACAAGTTAAGAAAAATTACTTATTTCCATTGTTAATCATAAACTAGCTAGTTAGCTGGTGGTTAGCTTACTAGCTAGCTATTCTACGTCAACGTTAATTTGTTAATCTACATTAATCTTAATTTAAGATGTGACTATATATATATATGTGTCGCTTTTATCTTTTAACAATCTTTAAAACTTGTCTTTTCAACATAGACAAACTAGCATATATCTTATTTACTGTAAGTATGGGGGCAATCTTTTCCCCCAGGATGGTAAAGTCATGACCCACCCTGACAAGTTAATGAATACCAGTTAATCAGAGGAAGACAAGGGCGCATTATGCAGCTATTGTTGATGTTATTAAACTCATCTGTGCTTTTAAACCTTAAATGTATAAGAAATGTCTGTTTCAAGAGTCTGTGGACCCTCCATGCGTGTCGCCTCCCCTCTCGGCCTTGTGCTATCAGCCATCAGTTGACTTACATAAATACGTTGAGATAATTCCTCCATCATGTGTGGGTAGAACTGAGTCACTTGAGAAATGCACTTTATTATGCATACGGACCTGTTGCCTGTTTCCATTTACAGTGACAATATACTTATTATTATGCAGTTACATGAGCAGGATGGCTACGCTATCCTGTGCTCTCTGGAGCATTAGCTGTGCACTATGAATTAATGCTGTATGTCCATCCACAGTTTCTCATCATATTGTGGGTATTTTTTTTAACTCTTATGTAAATGTTTTCCAGCTCTGTCACGCAAAAGAGATTTTAATTAAAGAAGTGAACCTTGACTGTTTTGTCAACAGCTGATTTCAAAGTCAAGAATGAGCCTTCAAGCTCAACGAATCTTCATTTTCAAATTAGATTACCTGATTAAATAAAAGGTTATATATTCTTAAATTGTGTCTTCACTTCATTCTGTGGTGTAAGTTTGAGAACTTTGATTTTTTTACTGTTCATTTTTCTGAATTAATTGACACATAGATACCTCACTGACCTCTGCGGTATGTCTGTGCAGCCTCTGTGTTGCAGAGGTCAGATCTGCTAGTTAACAATACTGAGAGACTCAGACTGCACTACAAAATCGTCTGTAACTCGCTTAATTCTGAACCGATTTTCATGAAATTTAGTTTGCTATAAACAAGAGAAATTGAACCTGATACTGGTTGCTTATAGGAATTAATTCAGTTACTACGGGGACATCTAACCAGTGTCTACAGGGGCCGCCAGAGTCAACAAAATATGATATATCCTTGTTGCGGTACTTGTTAACTTTCCACCATGCTGTAAGCCAGTGGTTCTCAACCTGTGGGTCGGGATCCCCAAAGGGATTGCAAGATAAAATGCTTGTGGGGAATAAAATAACATAATAATTGTGGCAAGCAGCGATGTCGTCCCTTTATGACATTCAACAAAGGAGGCACTAGGGGTCACGATGCCTTCTTGGGATTTACATTTGAAACGGCGGATTGTGATAAACGAGGAGAGAAAGAGAGAGAGAGAGA